>BKCP01005417.1:86471-97032 GCA_008636005.1 Striga asiatica | reverse complement strand
TTTTTTTCCTGGGGGATCTGCCGAATGTGTAATGGAGTCTGAGGACGATATGCACGACGCCGACGAGGTAGCGTCCGTGGTTGAAGAGGATGATTATTACAGCGGCGGCGAAGAGGAGGACATGGATATTGAGGGAAATGATGGGGAAGATGATTATGGTGATGAGGAAGACGATGATACCGGAGATTACTTCGTGGCTAATTACTTAGACTACGATGACGATGCTATCCCTAGTCGGTCACAGGTATATAGGGAACTTGTTCTTATTACCTTTAGTTACTCCAGTTATGCGACGAGTGAGTAATTTGACTAGAATATGCTGAAAGTTGTCTTTGTTTTTGGGTTGAGGCGATTTGTGCTGAAAGTCAAGTTTTCTTTTTTTATTCTGTATTTTGTTTTTTCAGATCGTTAAAATTTGATTTGTGCATTGTGTGTACGCAAGTTTCTGAAATTTGATATCTTTTGTGTGTGTGTGTATATGCTCGCCCCCTTGTCACTATGTGTGACCTTCTGTCTATATGTGACGATTGTATGTTTGTATATTCTGTAGAAGAGCTATACCATCTTAAAAGAAGAAGATATAAAGCAACGGCAAGAAGAAGACATTACCAAAATTTCTATTGTCCTTTCAATTCCAAAGGAAGCTGCATGCATACTGTTGAGGCATTATAACTGGTAATCATGGTTCTTCATTTTTGAAGATCTGTGTCTATATGAGATTTATAGGTTTTGGGTTGACATTGCTCCAATATTGGAACTTGCATGTTGAAATTTTAAGTCAGCGTCATGTGAATAAATGCAGAGGTGATTTGTACCTTCATCCAACTGCGTTTTCTTATATTAATGATTTCACATTCTCCTTTACATAGTGAATTATTTATGCAGGAGTGTCAATAATGTGCATGAGGAATGGTTTGCCAATGAAGAAGTAGTACGTATAGCTGTTGGTTTATCAGAGAAACCACTTGTTAAGTATCCGAATTTTAAGGATGTGAGTTGCATATTCATAGACTCCCAATGTCTTCTTTAATCTTTCCATTCATACAATTCCTTTACTTATTTTTCATTTATTTTATCATGCTTTCTATATAGCAGGTTGCCTGTGGGATTTGTTTTGAGAACTACCCTTGTGATAGTCTACGTTCAGCTGCATGTGTTCATCTTTTCTGTGATGCATGCTGGAAAGGTTTGTCTGCCATGACATTTTGTGATTGATTCTTTTTGAAAAATCTAAAGAAGCTGATGCACAACATTAGTTGTATAGCAGCTATTAGTGACCTTGTTGAATCTGTTTTGCAGAACCTACCTTAAGATTAGGAGTAACACTTTTGCAAAAAGTAGTTTTTCTCCTCTGTTGCATTGGCTACGAGGCATCATTTTGCTTTTCCTCCACTTTGCATCCTTTAGGAACCAAGATTAGTGGGGGCTAAGGTGTAAAGGGGAGGATAAGACTTTCCTGTCTCGCAATTTTTCCTCTGAGGAATAATATCGGTATGGGGAATGAATATGACAGAGAAATTAAAAATTTTTGGAATGAGAATCATGAACTGTCCTTTTTTTCTAGGCAAAGGGAGGGAGGAAGTGGTAATCAATTGCGTATTTTTCTGTAGCAGCTGGACTAAATCCATTATCTTAAGCCCTTCAAGTTTGATGTATCTGTCACTGGCCTTTGTGATGGGAATGTGACTAAATCCAAATATATATCATGAACAAAGTCATGAGGCAGGGTTGCTAATAAATTACGTACTAGCTGATTAGATTAGTTGACTTATGGACAAATGACAATAGGTAATAAATTTCACTTGTTCAATCTTAAAAATGGTTTTGTGTTTATTTACTATTTAATATGAAACTCTTTTATCATGTACGTTCATGACCACAAATAGCGAGCATCAGTATTGGACACCTGCTTTGAGTTTTTACTCTGGAAACAAGTCTTGATATACCGAGTTGTGATACTATGGATTCAAGAAAAGAGATTAAGTCCATTCGTAGTCATTGATCTTGAGGCAAATATACTTAAAATAGGTGACGAAAAAGTTCACTGAGATTCCTAATTTAAAAAACAAATGTATGTGAGGAAGATATTATTCATGAATTATAAATTATGATAGGCTAAAAAATGGGAATTTTGAGAGTTTGGTTCTTAGGCTTTTTGTTTGTGAACAAAAGATTATGTCTGGCATACAACTCCGTGGGAAGAGGTGGCAGAGGCAGATGTCAAGTCGCCTCGCTGCAGTCAGAGGTGGGCGTCTTGTAGCGCCTAACAATGCCTCTCTTTCGCCAAAACCGATGCAGAGGTGTGTCTTACCCAACTGGGCCTTAATTTAAATAAAAAAAGGGTTCTTGGATCTGAAATTGGGCTCCTCTCTCGTGTGTCTAAACTACGGTTTCTCAGATTAGGGCTAGATACCTTGATAAGCTACTCGATCTAAAATTGGAAGGCCTATCGGCCGACCTATTCCTTTTTCGACCTCCAAATGGGCTGCTTTTAGAAATTGTATTGTCCTTTTTGTTTTTGTTCTACTTGATTGACGCGACGTAAACTTAATTGGGCTGCTTTTCATTTTATTTTTCTCAATATTTTCTGTTCTTAAATGGGATTTCTTGGATTCTAATTTTCTTATGTTATGTACTTGTGACTTGTGTTGTCTTCTTGGGAGATATTTGAGGTTGATTTAGCCAGTTGAACTTAAATATGTAACTCATCATCTATATTTTTTTTTTTTATATTTTGGTGTCTGTTGCCAAGGCTTCGCCCTCGCCTCGTGTCCAGGCCATGGGCGAATCGAATCACCTTGCATTGCCATTTAGAACTTTGAACAAAAATGATAATTAAGAAAGGTTTTGTCGCTCTGGATTACATTTAGTCATTGGAGATGGACATGTTTTTCGAAATCATTGAATACTGATAGTGTTGAAAACATTTCATGTAAAGTAGTTATGCAAGCAAGGACATTATGAAGTTTCTTTTGCATACCTGATCCATTGAGTTAATATTGACAGTAAGTGGATGTTACATGTGTGTTTCCCTCTTGTTTTCTTACATATTAATTC
This sequence comes from Striga asiatica, assembly GCA_008636005.1. Classification (NCBI taxonomy): domain Eukaryota; kingdom Viridiplantae; phylum Streptophyta; class Magnoliopsida; order Lamiales; family Orobanchaceae; genus Striga; species Striga asiatica. Next base: position 93,975 of record BKCP01005417.1, on the reverse strand, counting down.
AGAACAAGCTGCAGAATGCAGTATCAATCACTACTGTGTACCTTTCCCTTCAATAAAGTACCTTCATTTGCTCATAATCAAGAAATTTACCGACTATAGTTAAAGCAATGATATCATCGAATTTCCAGTCCTACTTTGTTAATCATTTTTCATATCTTTTACTAGAACAACAATTCTAAAATGATTTAGTTGAAAGTGAAAATTTGTAATGAGGACAACATTTAGTTGAAAGTTGAAACCTCAATGAATTAGAATTATTATTATTATTATAAATCTCTTTCCTCTATAGTTTACCATTTTGTTAATATGACGTTAAATGAGAGTTTGATTAGATTTTACAGCATTTTTAAAAATTTTCAACATGTACAAGGTATTGCTTATCTCTTCCAGTTCCTTATTTTAATCAAGTCTTTTACGTTTAGTTATTTAGGGTTACAATACATTGGCGCAACAGCTTTTGTTGGAAAAGTCGTCTGTTTTTACTTAAGTTATAGGATTGTCTTGTGGGGGCATCAAAAGACCATTAAGATTCTGCTGCATATTATGTTTGGCTGGAAGTCATCTTCCTGAGGAAAATCGCTGCTTACAACTCTGGTTTTTGTTTTTTTCTAAAACATAACTATGAATAAATGGCCATTTATATAATTTACTGTTTTAGAAAAACTGTCAAGTATCCCATCTTTACTGCGTTATGGAGTCTCAACTCCCAATATCATTCTGAAGCATTAGATTTTTATGAATTAGACAGCACATAATTGGGATGTGCCTGATTACTTACATGTGGCTACTAGTTATTTTTTCAATTTAAATTCCCTTGTGCCACTTTCATAGGTAAGGGAAACCCATTAGTTCCCAATGAATGACCTTTTGAAGAGAAGCGATGTATTGTCATTGAGAAACTGAGTATTAGAGGGACTGGAATGGTACTTCTATCATCGAACAAATGATTGCTTAATATCTAACAAGTAACAAACCATTGTTTCACCACTAATCTCTGAAAGACTCCTATCTAAGCCCTTCTCTTTTGGCCTCTACTTCTTAATGTTACTTCAATCATGGATTTGACCATAATAAGCTGATTCTTCCTTGTAACTACATGCCTTGATGTTTTTAAGATCTCGTATAGGCTTTTATGAAGATGGACTGAAAATGGGCCTTTATGTGCTTGTAAAATATCTTTTAGGCCTTGACCGATGCCGCAGTTGGTATAAGAACCGAGGTAGTCATTTATACGGACCAATTTAATAGCAATATATCTTCCATCCATCCAAAACTTTGATGAAAAATCATGCTGAAGGAGCATAAGTGAACCCGTAATTAGTTTATGAATCATAGTGTCTAGAAGCTGATAGTTTTGTCGGGGCCAATTTTGTAAGATTGCTTATTCTTACTGTCTGCCCTCACATTCCTACATGAGGGAGCAAAAACTTAAATCTAATTGATCTATTCATCCCGTCTCTATTCTAGCTTACATTAGCACATCTGTCAATGATGGTCCTGGATGCTTGACGCTGAGGTGTCCTGATCCATCCTGTGGTGCTGCTGTTGGCCAAGATATGATCAATAAGTTGGCCTGTGATGAAGACAAGGAAAAGTATTGTCGTTATCTTCTTAGATCATATGTTGAGGACAGCCGTAAGGTATGCCTTTTGTTTACCAGATCAGCTGCTTTCTTTTATTTATTTATTTATATATTTTTTGAATCTACAGATCATTTTAAGTATAGATTACCCTTTCGTCTGAATCAAGGAGGTGAAATTGTTTTCCCTTGTACCATAGTTGTGTTTGCTTCTAATACTTGTCAATGTTCACATGAGTTGCTAAATGCAAGACATATGAGCATCCATACATGTAGACAGGTAGTTTCATTATATGTGTATATAATTTGGCTTCATTGTTTTTACATATAGTTCATGAGACACTATGTAAGGGACCAATCTCCTTGTATGGATCTTGTTTTGGTTTAGTCTCTTCCATTATTGGTGCTGATTCTTTTAGTAGTATTCTATTACTGCTATTATAATCGACATTGCGAAACTGTGTTTGATAAACTGAAAGGATTAGTCACATTTTTGTTGTCTTTGTCCAGTCTTCTTTTCCGCCTACTTTTTCCTTCCTGAAACAATAGGAATGTTCTTTGCTGTTTCTGAAGTTATCCATATCAGTGGGAGGTTTTTGACGATGAGCTGCTGTTGTGTTGGTTACTTGGTTCAGTGTTGATTTTTTTTTTTAAAGTAGGGCATACAAGCTACTTAAAGATAGAAGAAAACAAAACCGGAAGAGAGTCCTTCCAATAATAGGAAGAATGTGAAGCAATCACCCAATTAGCTATATTATTGGCCACAACGTTGTCCTTCCGTGAGACATGGGAACACGACCTGCTTAAAAGATCTCTGATATTCGTAAACACCTCAAAGAGAGGGTCCAAATCCTCCGAGATAGTAATGCTGCATACGACTTCCAAGGAGTCCGTCAGCACAACCTTTGAGTCTGAGTCCAGTGCAAAACGGAGACCGTGTTAGAGCGCTAGCGCTTCCGCTAATAAAGGAGAAATGAGCTCTCGATGCAAGTAGCGAAGGCTGCCTTACATACGCCGTCTTTATCACGAAATCAGCCACCTAAATCGATTTTGGACTCGCGGACCGCCGCATCGCAAAGAATTAGTACAAGTACCCCCGCTTTTCCAACTAGAAAGCAAATCCCGACAGGAAAGTCGCCTGATTGAGCACTATCGAATTCTTTTAACCAAGATATCCCAAAATTCCTAACCCATTCTGGACTTCTTGCCTTGAAGTTTTTACGGAGGCGATTACGCTCCTGCCAAATAAGCCACAAGCTAATTGCATAAGTCCTAAAATCAGCACCACAATCTCCATTTAGGATAGCCAAAGCTAGGGAGATAAATCCCATTTCCGAAGACTAGAGATAACATCCCACCATCCTGCGAATTTCCATAATTTCCTTGCCCAGTCGCATTCAAAGAAAAGATGATTATTCGATTTCCAACAACCGGACCCGCAAACACCGATCCAAAACTATGTCTCCGAGCGGATTTTTCTCAGGATGGGATGGCTGAGGAGATGATACTTCCAGTGGAATAACTTTATTTTAGGGGGAAGTCGAAATTTCCAAAGCGCTTTCCACCAGGTCGTATTTGGATTTGAACTCGAAGCCGAAGAATCCCCTTGTAAGCTTTTGAAGAGATGATAGCTTCTACGCACCGAGTATTTGCCGTTCCCGTAAAATGCCAGAATTTCCACTTAATGGAATAAATATTATTTTGATTGCGTCAATGGGCAGAAAAAGTTGGCGAACAAGATCATTTTGCCAAGACCCCGTTGATGCCGATAAGGTCCTGGATGCACTCCTGCCCACGCGCTCCAGCCCACGCACAGGCTGGGAAAGTGGCCTGAACAAAAAAATATGAGGGATGCGGTATAAATCTTAACTTTGGAGCCATCCCCAATCCTTCAGTGTATGCCCGCTTTAACGACTTTACGTCCCCACAGAAGACACTTCCATAGATAAGTAAAATTAGATCGAACTGTGGAGTCAAGAAAATCATCGTTGTGAAAGTATTTGGCCTTAAGCATTCGAGCAACCAAGGAAAAGAGACGATTTAAGATATTCAGGCTTGTTTGCCCAGCAACGATTTATTAAAAAACTGCACATCCGTGAATCCCAGACCTCCATTAATTTTGGATTCAGACATTTTCCTCCAAGATATCCAGGCTTATTTACGTTCACGATCCCGGGCACCCCACCAAAATTGACGGACCAGCCTCTTGATTTGATCACAAATGAAACCGAAAAAGGCTCATCAAATAAGTAGGAATTGCTTTGATCACAACCTTTATTAAAGTTTCATGACCCCCGACAGAAAACCAATATCGGTGCCATCCTTGAAGTCTTTTCCAGATCTTATCATGCAAAGGTTCAAATTGTATCCTGACCCACCAAGGATGGGATGCCTAGATAGGTATCTAGGTTCAATGTTGATTTTTGGACAGTGATAATTTTTATTTAAAAAAAAGCAATTCCTAGTACCACTGAGGCTTGGTATTCTTTGCAATTCGATAGAAGAAGTCATGAGCTGAACTTTGATTTGACATCTATATGTACAAATTTTCCAGTCAATTGGTATAATATCGGAAGTTTTGATATAAAATGATCTTTGTTTGAATAACAGGCCCTTGAGCTTTGGCATGTCTCCATCACATCCTTGTGATCCATCCTATTCCACATTAGTAATGTATATTTAATAATTGGAATGAGACAATAAAAAATGATTTAAAATATTTAAATTTGAATGAGGATATGTGCTTTGATTGAACACGATGGCAACATGCGATCCATATAGCCGACCCCCTTAGTGTGATTTTAACGGCTGGTTGATTGATTGATTTAGTAATTTTATGCAGATTAAATGGTGTCCTGCCCCTGGTTGTGATTCTGCTGTTGAATACGTTGTTGGTAGTGGGAGTTATGATGTCTCTTGCAGTTGTTCATATGGCTTCTGCTGGAATGTGAGCGTGTTATGAACTTGAATGTCTATTTATTTATTTATGTATGATGAGATTCTCATGTTTATTCTAAGCCGGTGATACAATCAGTGTACTGAGGAAGCTCATCGGCCAGTGGACTGTGAAACTGTGAAAAAGTGGATTTTAAAAAATAGTGCCGAGTCAGAAAACATGAACTGGTAAATACTTGTCTCGCAGTCTGTTTGCTTCTACGTTTAGTTATTGAATTGCTCACTGCAAAATTGGCGACTAGTAGTTTGCTTCTGGTACAATTGTATTAAATTCAACTAGGTCTACCGTTTAGTTTTGTTACACTAAATATTCACTATCACAAACTGTATGTATGGAGTTCAACCGTTCTGATTGTTGGATGTTTTTCTAAATGAAGAGGTAAAACTTTCGCATAATCATTATTATTCCCCTGAAGATGTGATGGAGCGGTATCAAAATGGGCATGGAAAAATATTAGCATATTTATTGAGATAATCCTGTTTTGAAGTGATAAATCAAGGATACTCGTTGATCTTCTTACAGAGCGGAATGATTTTGAATATCAATTTTTTATTTAGTTCTTTACTTGATGCCTTATGTTGAAGATGAGATGTTTCAACAACGTGGGGCTCTGTCATACATAATGATGACAGAGGGAAAAAAATAAAAAGGAAAAATATTTATTTTTTAAATAATTCTACTTCACAAATAAAAAGTTTCTTCTTGTATCTATGTATGTAATGTTAGGGATTTTGCTTGCTGAAAAATTTCCTTAAATGTCAATGAAAATTAAGAAAAATACATATGCCATCCCCTTACTTTTATGAAGCACCCCCCAAGATAATTTGGACAACAATCACCATGTTGGTAGACGATAATGACCAAAGAATTACGATATGACATGACTGATACTTCTGCTCCAATATTGCACATATGTATTCATTTTCAAGTGCATAGTGAGTGCTCATGTAATGTCACTGCAGAGTAGCTGATGCAGTATGCTTCCATGTTTCCATTTTGGAGTAGTCTATTTTATGTCCAGAATGGTTCTTCCTTAAGATGGTGTAAATTTCTGGGCAATGTCCGTGTTGGTAGACAAACCAATCTATTTTCATGTCAAAACTTAAGAGGAACTTACTATATCGAATACGCTGTAGCTTTTCAGTTAGAGCAGGTCTAGAATTTCTCAACTTGGTGTGAACTTGGTGAGTCATGTTATAATGCATGGCTAAACTACTACTCTTTGTGATAATAGGATATTGGCCAACTCCAAGCCTTGTCCGAAGTGCAAGCGTCCTATTGAGAAAAATCAAGGCTGCATGCATATGACTTGCACACCACCATGCAAGTTTGAATTTTGCTGGTATCCCTTTGTACTCTCGTATTTCTGCCACAAAGTGCCCCATGGGAAAAAAAAGAATTCCAGTTGCTATGCTGAATATTTTTCCAGTTTTTTTTTCCTTCTCCCCTAGAGGTTGCTTCCTCGTGAACTTTATTGACATTGGTCCGTTGACTATTTCACAGGTTATGCCTTGGTGTTTGGTCAGACCATGGCGAGAGGACTGGTGGATTTTATGCTTGCAACCGATATGAAGCGGCGAAACAAGAGGGAGTGGTGTGTAATGAGGGAATTTAAGTTAACAAGTTCTTCTTTCAGCCATCATTGTTCTAGTTTATCATTTCTAAATACAATGATATGAATCTACTTCTCTTATTAATTCCATTATTCATCCAGTATGATGAAGCTGAGAGGAGGAGAGAGATGGCCAAGAACTCTTTGGAAAGATATACTCATTATTATGAGCGATGGGCTTCCAACCAATCGGTATGGGACTTGACTGCTACAGTTTCTATTAAATGCAGCATTTTTTTTCCATATGTCTGTTCATTTCCACCTCATGGACTGTTCGTGAAGTTCGATGTATATCTTGATTGCCGGGAAGTGATTGTCAATTTAAAGGATTTTAGTTTTGTTGGAAACTGATTTTTGGGCATAGAGGACAGACATTGCGGAGAGCAACTGTTCATGTACTAGTTTGGTTCTGTTGATTGAAGCGATATAATAGTATATTTAATGATATAAAATGTCAACAAGGTATATGAGTTTAGGATAGCTTGGTGGCACAGAGGGAAATAACAAGTTCAAGATACTTTTCTGTTTCCAGTTTGGTCAGATTGTAATCTAGCTGTACGGTATGTTTGCATGGAGTTCACTTAGTGTCCTGTGGATGTATTTTTCTCAACTTGTGATTTTTATCTTCTGTTTTCAACCTAAAAAAAATAAATTAATTAAATCAAGCACAAGCACGAGTAGAGATGAGTCAAGTAGCAGTAGAACCTTATGTCGAGCTGATCTTGACTGAGAATGATTTATTTTGTCAAGTACTGCATCCCCTCCGAAATTTATGGAATAAAGAAAAGTGTAAGTGGACTCTTGAGTGTGTATCATGTCATCATAATAGTGGTGTGGCCTTGGGGCATGCTGTTTTTATGGCAGTGAGTTCTTCCTTTTTTCCCATTTTTATCTGTTTTTTAACATTCATATAACCTGTATCGTTTTGCAAATTTAATGCAGTCAAGGCAAAAAGCCCTAGCTGATTTACATCAGATGCAAAGTACACATGTAAGGTCTTCTAGCTGTACATTTAAATGTTAATGCCGAATGTTATGTTACTGTGTGTTGTAGTTATGAATTTTTCATTTTTGTACTGTTCCCCAATGACGAACCTGCAAAACGGTCACTCCGCTAAACTTGTTTGGACAAGATCATTTAACAAAGGGTTTTAACCCTTAGCACCGTTGCAGAACAAGCACATGAAGTCACAAATATTTAGTATTATTTGGGTCATTATATAGGAGTGTTCTCTTGTTTTACCATAATAAGCACAGGGTTTATTGTTGAATAGACAGTCCTTTATTTGTATCCTTGAGATAACTATTAGAGGATGATATTTTGGAGTTGCTGGGTGAATACTTATGTGAAGAACAAG
>BKCP01005417.1:24855-86406 GCA_008636005.1 Striga asiatica | reverse complement strand
GTTCATTCATCTGATGACAGACGATCATCATCCTGGCTATAAAACATTTAATCCGCAGCTTTGGTGGATAGTGAAGTCTGTATATTTTCTTATAGTTTGTTTTAACAGTTGTGTCATATTTCGATTGTGCAATTGGCTATTGTTATGTTCATACTTTTTTCTCTCCAGCTTGAGAAGCTTAGTGAAGTACAATCACAACCAGAGTCACAATTGAAATTCATTTTAGATGCCTGGCAACAGGTAAGCCAAAAAATGGGTCTGTTCATTCTGTTATATATATATATATGGTCAGTTTGGAGGATAGTTTTAAATTCTGCCAATCTAATACTCTGATTGTTTAGGGGATGTATTCATTTTGTGACTGTGAATGACATTATAAGACTAGGCTTTTTAAGATTTTTATATTTTAATTAAATCCTTGGAAATCGTAAGTTTGGAGGAGGATTTTTTGGTAGAATTTCGTATATGTAATTTATATGCGAAATCTCAGTAAGTCTTAGAAAGTCCAAACAAATCCAAGTGGTAAATAAATTGAATACCTCATGACATTTTAAGATTTAATACCTCCACACTTTTAAAAGTTTCAAAAAGTCAAGTTAAATACACCATGACTCTTAAAATCTCAAAAAGTCTTAAAATATCCTGAATGAATAAAAGTATTTGTGAATAATTATTGAGAACATCTGTATGATGGATGCAATCTTGGATGACGATTATTTTTAGTTGCATCAACGAGCTGTCAACATTGATTTAATAGTTTCTGACTGTTATCATGTGTGCTTTTATTTATTTGTTCATTCCTTCATTGTTAGAAAATCCCTATCATATATGTTCCTCGTGCTTCCTTGGCTATGATTAATATCGTATAAACTTTAGTTTGTAGTGTTAATTTTTCTGTTTGGACTATTACATGAAGAACAGTTTCCAGATAAAACTGAGACTGTCTTCTAACTTGTGTTTTTAGCATGTGTCCTTTGCTTATATTATCAATAAACATGCATTTTGTTGGGACCATTGTGCAGATTGTTGAATGTAGGAGAGTGCTCAAGTGGACTTATGCATATGGATATTATCTACACGAGCACGAAGACACCAAAAAGAAATTTTTTGAGTATTTGCAAGGTATCATCTCTCTCTCCATAACTGTCACGTTCCTGAAGAATTTATGTATCATTGTTGTTTTATTTGAAACCAACATGTTGATGTTTAGGTGAGGCTGAGGCGGGTCTCGAGAGGCTTCATCAATGTGCAGAGAAGGAACTAATGAATTACCTCAATGCTGATGGGCCATCAAAAGATTTTAATGATTTCCGCACAAAGCTTGCTGGTCTGACCAGGTACCTTTTTGTTGCTAGGACAAATGAAGTGATTGTTACTATTATAATTCTGTAAATAGCCTGCTTTTTTTTTTCTTTTTTTTCTTTTTTACATAGAACTTGGAACATCAAGAGCATCGTGCCATTTGAGTTGTCGGTTTCTATTGATTATTTCTGAGATTCTGATAGATGTTTTTCAGCATATATTAATTATTTACTCGTATTTCATATCCCAAGCAGGATATATATGAATTTATGTGAGCATTGTAGTTGTTCTTTCTGAACTAGCCAGTAAAGCAGACATGTTGAATTGTCCAGTTTGAAGACAAACGTAATCTGTTTGGATTCAAACTGATGATAAAGAGATTCTGAACTAAATATTGCTAGAAGAATTTCATATCATCATTCAATGTTTGGACATGCATTTGATTGGCTGTGTAATGATTTTGCTTCGACTTCTGGAAATCGCTCTCTCGTTTGCTTGTCCTTAAATATAATTTAAGAGAGTCGGGATTGGATCAACATGTTTTATGTCTTCCCTTTGATAAAAGTAAGATTAACTCTGTCCTGTTTATACAGCGTGACACGAAACTACTTTGAGAACTTGGTGAAAGCACTGGAGAATGGTCTTTCAGATGTATCCCAGGCAGCAAGTAATAGTATGAAAAGTTCCAAAAGTTCCAAAAATATAGCTGGGACTAGCAAGAGTAAAGGCTCAAGGTGAAAAGGATCTTCCAATTCATGCACATCTGGTAGAAATGCAGATGATTGAGTTAACTGGGCATACAATCAGTGTACCTTCATGAATGTACCGTCTGCAAACATGACTCGTGAGATGGACTTTTTTCTGCATTTTCAATTACAATTATGCAAAGTTATGGATTTCAAAGACGGCCACTACTTTCCTCACACTAGCTTTAGTAACTGCTCTGATTTCAGATAAATGGCGGATGCTTTCCTGGATGTGGCTTTGGACAAGCTGTGGTATTTGTAAATAAATCATGCATCAAGTTTTAAGTGTTAAATATCTTCTTTAACTCTTTACCCGCACCCCATCAGTGTTCTTTTCTTTTCAAACTTGGCATGATGGAATGTACAAGATCTTTGACTGTGATTGTATCCACTTCATCTGCCTTATTTTGTGCTTGTAATGTGTTGTGATACATGGAAATATATGTTGGCGTTGGGCAAACTCTTTATTCTTGTTGAATATGAAGCATTTCATCCTCAGTTCGTGGTGTTTGATCATGGTATGGAGTAGGCTGTGAATGAAGTTTAACTTGCTATTAAAGCTCGATTACCCAATTCTTTTGTGCCGTATTTGTTTGAGCTTGATGCTAGTAAAGTACACGTGCGATAAACGTGGTGGTAAATATTTTTTGTCGATTAAGTTTAGTAAACTAATAATTAATTTATTAAACATATTATTGCAGAAACTAAAAAAAATGTAAGACAAATGAGTTCTTAATGTATTTTTTTTTTAAAAATAAGATAATGATGTCGTAATATAAAAAGAATAAAATAATATATTACAACTCCAACAATAATATATATGAAAAATGAGTTTCTAATGAAAAAAAGAAAGAAAAACACTAAATAAATAAGGAAGTAATATATATTATAGATGTATTAGTTCTTTTATTTATTTGTATTAGATGATTCAAGGGTGATTTTCATTCATTTTAGTTTTGATATTCTCATAAGACACAAAGAAACAATCACACCCATTGGAGCTCAATACATCAATATTATTGCAAAAGTTTTCTTAATTCATTTGGCAAAACATCTACTTTATTCAAACACTCATAAATATTGGCAAAACATATAATCAAACTTCATTATTGTATTATCTTTATAATGTATTTCTACTACGTGTTCATAAATATCACTATGAAATAACCATGTGTCATTAAAATTGCTAATAATTTTTTTTTTATTATTATTGTATAAACAACTACATTAATATCTCATCATATACACAAATTGGAGGCATCGCCCCATGGGGTAAATGAATTTCATCTCCAAATAAAAATTGACTTTTCATAATCTTGGTTGCATGTACTTCTCTCGAGACGCTAAATTATTTTTTGAAATCATCACACATTACATGAAAGTATATACTATAAAGTAATTGCACATATGTTCGAGTACAATACACCAATGAAATTGTAAATATTCCTATAAAAAGTGAGAACTTCATTCAAACATTAAAAAAGATTTTGATTAGGCTCCGACATTCTCTTTTAAATGTTATTTATTTGGAAGATAGACGAACTATATAATCTATTGTTTGCAAATCATTGACCATTTTGGTTGTTGCAATGATTAGAGTTGTTTGTCATAATATCCTTCACATTAATTCGAATTTGCAATAATTATGTGTCTAATAATTATTTTTGGAAATCATCACACATTACATGAAAGTATATACGATAAAGTAATTGCACATAAGTTCGAGTACAATACACCAATGAAATTGTATTTATTCCTATAAAAAGTAAGAACTTCATTCAAACATTAAAAAGATTTTGATTAGGCTCTGACATTCTCTTTTAAATGTTATTTGTTTGGAAGATAGACGAACTATATAATCTATTGTTTGCAAATCATTGACCATTTTGGTTGTTGCAATGATTAGAGTTGTTTGTGATAATATCCTTCACATTTGTTCGAATTTGCAATAATTATGTGATTTCCTTAATGCTTTTATCGTCCAATTTTTTGCATCATACATAATACTTCAAAACTTCAAGAAAAAAAATATTTTTTTGATTCTTCAGCAATGACAAAACAAAACAAAACAATGAAATAATATTGAGAAACATATTATTTGTTAAAATATTTGAGAGGGGAAGCATTAAAATTCTATTATATTATGATACTTTTAGTCTTCTATGAATTTATTACTACGAAGTCATTATTAAAATCTACATTGTGTATTACAAAGTTTATAGTCTTTTAATTATTTAAAAGTTCAAAATTGATAATATCAAATCATTATTTATGAGAATATAAACGCTAGCAACAAAAAATGTAGCAATTATAAAAGATATTTGTCTCTAGACATTGATATTCATACTTATCTAAGAAAATTCAGATATTTGCTTTCCCAATTGTGTTGCTAATGTTATTCTTTTCATAAATAATGTTTTATTTGTTAAAAGAGTTATAGCATATTTATATGTATTGCATCATTATTTTGTACGTGTTTATATACTGACGTTATCAAAATATCTCATTTATTACGCTACAACTAATATAATCACATAAGATAAAGTACTATTTAATATTAATTGTAAGTTTACATCTATTTTGTACTTTTTTCTTAGTATGAATATTTCAAATATATGTAAGAAAAATATAGCACAAGTTTATCTTATGTTAATTTCTTTTTTTCCCAACGATAAGAAATTTTATATCAACCTTATGAACACAAATACAAGCCGAGAGCCAAATAGCTCAATGTTTCAAAGAACGCGAGAACTACACTACACGGTGGCCTAAACCACTCACACATCTGCCAAAAGACAAAATCCCAACATGGATATCAAGGCAGCCTAACCAGCTGCAACTTTGACAAACCACTACAACCACACCTGAACATAAGGTACCCCCAATATTACAAGATAAAAAAGAAACACTGCAGTATAGCCAACACAGACTAACCAAAATAAGAAAAAAATAAAACAAAACTAACAACATAGCTAACAGACCAAACAGAGTAACTTAAAAAAACTGAGATTGAGTGCCCACTGAACCAAAAACCAGGACCTAGACTCCCTCGCAATCAGCTCTCAAAGTCTTCTTCTTGTCTGTGACATAAACTCTTGCCAGTCTCTAGTTACTGCCTTCACAATCAGATGCTCTCGTAACCATTCCTATTTGAAGATCCATATATTCCTAGCTTTCTATAACCACCATAAGATGTATGTGGTCAGCTGGATTCGTGCCTCTGAGATGTCCTTATTGTCAATAGAAGACACACTCTCCCACCAGATTTTAAACTGCTAGAATTCTCCTTGCTAAAGTCCAGATGCTTGGAGCTAACTTCCACACATGCATTGCTGTGGTACATCTGAAAAAGAGGTGGTCAATGGATTCACTCTTCTCACCACATCTCTGACATATGTTATCCACCCCCATGTCTCTTTTTCTCAGATTTTCTTTGACTGGTAGTGTGTTGGTATAGCTCCTCTACAGAAAGTGCTTCAGCTTGCCTTTGATTTTCAGTTTACAGCTTTTCATTATGATTTTTCTCCTGAGTAGTGCTTGACCACTAGTTTCTGCAATATCCATGTGTCTGAACTTGTCTTCAAAAAACTTAGAGTAGGCATTATCAACCCCAAACTCCCCTTTAGATCCATCATCCTAGAACCACTTATCAACCTTAATTGGGTTGAAAGAGTTGATTTGCAAAATGGCCTTGCTGTCCTCTTCATTGAAGACCTCCTTGACCAGAGTAGTGTTCCATCTCCATCCACCAAACTCCATAAGCTCACTAACAAATTGAATTTCAGTGCAACTGCCCTTTCTGATTCTTGGAATTCATGTCAATGAACCTAGAACCCAAGAATCCTGCCAAACATTAGTAAATACACCATCCCCAATTTTCTTTCTGAAGTACCTCTGATATTTATTCTTCACATTAATCCAAGCTTCCAAGAGCCATGAAGCATTTTGATGTTTCTGAGCACAAAAGATGTCACCAAAGGGGAAGTATTTCCCTTTCAGCAGTTTGCTCATCAATAAGTTGGGATTTGTAGAAACTCTCCATATCTGCTTCAAAATTAGTGCTTCATTGAATAATCTAAGATCATGGAATCCAATCCCTCCACAAACCTTAGGCAAGGTCATGAATTACCAGGATTTCCAGTGTATACCTGCAGAGGATTCATCCCTATTTCTCCACCAAAAGTTAGCAAACAAGCTAGAAATTTTATGGCATAGAGAGATGGGAAGGGAGAAACAGGACATAGGTAAAACCGAGGTTGCATTAAAAACAGACTTCATAAGAACCTCCTTCCCAGCTAAAGATAAAAAGTTATTCCTCCAACAAGAAATCTTGTTGCTGACCACCTCAATCACATAGTCAAAAGTTTGGAGGAGGAGTACACTTGAATGCCGGAAAGCAGCTGACACACAGAAGTCTGTACCTGATCAGATACATTTCTCCTGAAGAACACAGAGGATTTCATCAAGTTCACTTTCTGTCCACTGAATTTGTTATACAACTCAAGCACTTTGAGCACCACATTAACATAATGAACATTAGCACCACAGAAAACAAGAGAGTCGTCCGCAAAGAGAAGGTGAGATAAAGTGATACTTCCTCTAGCAATTATATACCAGACAGCTGCCCCCTATCAATTTCCATATTTAACAATCTAGAGAATAGCTCAAACACTAGAATGAAGAGATAAGGGGATATTGGATCCCCCTATATAATCTCTCTAGTTGCTTTAAAATAACCACACAACTCCCCATTAAAATTCACAGAGAAAGCTGAGGTAGTAACACACTCCATAATCCCTTGAGCAAAGACAACATGGAATCCAAATTTCAGCAAAACCGTTCTAATACAGTTCCATTCTAGCATATCATAAGCCTTCATCATATCAAGCTTAATGGCCATATATCTTTTTTTCCCTGTTCTATGCCTGTTTAGGAAATGAATCATCTCATGTGCCATAATTACATTATCAAGCAGCTGTCTACCTGGGGTGTAGGTAGCTTGATTATCACTCACACAAAGATACATCACAGGTTTAAGTCTAGCTGCTAGAATTTTGGAAATAACTTTAAGCAACATTACACAGGCTTATAGGTCTGAAGTCACTCAAGGAAGAAGGATTGATACACTTAGGAATAAGACAGATAATTGTATGGGTCCAACTCTTAAGAAACTTTTTAGAGTAAAGAGAGAAGAGATTGTTTCACACAGATCAATTTTCACAATAGGCCAAAAATGTTGAAAAAATAGAGGGGACATACCGTCCTCACCCGGAGCTTTCCCACGGTTCAAGATAAATAGAGCATTCTAAATTTCCTCTTCATCAACATCAGCCACAAGCTCCTAGTTAAGGCTAGCAGAGATGGAACATGGGATAAGTTGTAAAATCTGCTCTTCATCATGACTTCCAGTAGAGGAGAATAGCTCAGAGTAATATTGACAATGGCTTTGTCAATATCCTGCTTGGACTCACAAACTTTTCCATTTTCTACCACGAGTCTTTTTATTGCATTTGTTTTCCTTCTCTTCATTGTAAGGGCATGGAAGAACTTTGTATTTCTGTTCCCATTTGTCAGCCACTGGTTCCTTGATTGTTGCCTCCAGAATTCTTCCACAGAGCATTGAGCTTCCTCTAACTCCCTTTTCACCTTGTCCAAACAGTCCCAATTCTTTTCACCTCCTTTAGCTTTTATTTCCTCTAACCCAATTGTCAGTTGTTCCACCTTCTTAGCATTTTCAGATTTGAGAGCTTGACTCCACTTTAGTAGGGCAATTCTTGTTTTCTTAATTTTCTCTTTGAAATTGAACATGGGAGTCCCAGAACCTAGAGAAGACCAAGTGTTTGAAACTACCTCCTCCAAACCTTCCTCAGACACCCATCTACTGTCAAGCTGAAACCTAGGTTTTCTTTTATTACTACTCAGCCCATCATCATATAGAACAAGGAGACTATGATCTGATGAGGTTTTAAGGCAATTGAGGACTAAGCATTTTTGTTCTAAACCATCCAATCATAAGAGGCATAGACCCTGTCAAATTTAACTTCTATGAATTCATTACCTCTTCTGTTATTGCACCAGGTGAATTGGTGTCCTTGCATACAAACCTCATACACTCCCATCCTAGCTATAAAGTTCTGGAATTCTGCTAACTCCTCTATACTCTTCTCTCTTCCTCCTACTTTGTCTTCTTTGTGCAATATTTCATTCCAGTCTCCCCCAATCACCTAATTAGAACCCCATTTTCCCTTAGCTTGAACTAAAAAATCCCACTGCTCTGATCTAACACTTCTGTCAGTGCTTGCATAGATAAATACTATCCACAAAGGCTCCCCTCCATTCTGATCAACAATCTCAATCTCAAAACAAAAAGAGTGACAGATGATTTGAATGATACTGATGCTCCTATCCCATAAAACAACTTACCCACCACTCAAACCCAAAGGGTCCACAGCCGACTACCTACTTCTAAACCCAACTTATTACATATAGTTCTCACAAAATTTTTATGTTTTTTTATTTCTGCTAAAAAATGAACCGTGGGTGGTGGACTCGAATTGAGTCCTTCAATTGGGAAACTGTAGAGGGTCCACCCAGTCCTCTACAGTTCCACAAGATCATCTTCTTTTATGGGGGTGGGGCCAGTAAAGGCTGGCTACCACCACCTCATCATTCATTTGCATGATCTTTTTCTTTCTTCTTTCAACCCTCTCTAACTCAGTGGTTGAGTCCTTTTGACTCATTTATGCTTCTCTCTCTCTCTCTCTCTCTCTCTCTCTCTCTCTCTCTCTCTCTCTCTCTCTCTCTCTCTCTCTCTCTCTCTCTCTCTCTCTCTCTCTCTCTCTCTCTCTCTCTCTCTCTCTCTCTCTCTCTCTCTCTCTCTCTCTCTCTCTCTCTCTCTCTCTCTCTCTCTCTCTCTCTCTCTCTCTCTCTCTCTCTCTCTCTCTCTCTCTCTCTCTCTCTCTCTCTCTCTCTCTCTCTCTCTCTCTCTCTCTCTCTCTCTCTCTCTCTCTCTCTCTCTCTCTCTCTCTCTCTCTCTCTCTCTCTCTCTCTCTCTCTCTCTCTCTCTCTCTCTCTCTCTCTCTCTCTCTCTCTCTCTCTCTCTTTTCAAAGAGCTCTGACTAGTCTCTACATCTTTGATCTCATTACTCTTTCCAATCTGTTCACTTTCTTCCTCATTCTTATCCACTTCTTTTTCTGTACCTCTGAAGTTTGATTCGTCTCACCTGCAAATGGTTGTTTTACTTCAGCTATTAAGCTTTCTGAACTGACATCTTGCATTAGGGGTTCTGCAGGAAAAATGTCTTCAGCCCCTATTGTATCCTTCTCTTCAATTTGCATAGTGTTGGGATCGGTGAGGATCTCATTATATACAAGTCACAAATTCAATAGCAACAATAAACCTATGCGCAAAGGATCCAGAGGTTTAGAGTTCTTATGGCTTATAATTCGCAGACTCTAAAATGTTGTAGATTACCGTTGAAGGAAATCGTTTGATCTCAAAATCCGTTGGGCAGCTAGATTTTTCTCGTCGAAATCGAGAAGCTCACGGGAGTGGCCAGGAGCAGCTGTCACATCGCAGGGTCGCCGATGGTGCACGCGGGGTCGTCGTGCGGACGTGGCGGCTCGCGGCGGTCGACGGTGGTCGGCGGTGGTGGTCGGCCAACGGTCACGGGGCTGATCGTCAGTTGATGATCACGGGGTCTCGGTACCTCGTGATCTTCTACTGTATCTCAAACACCTCTTCAAGTTGTATCGGTGGAGCAAGAAGACGATGATAAAGCTCGACTATGGGAACTAGAGAGAGAGAGGGGCGGCCGAACGTCTTGCACGTTATGTTTTCATACGTGTCTCAATCCCATGAGCTTAATGATGTATATATAGAGCTACAGTAGGGATCCTAAGGAGATGAGGACTAGGGATCCTTAAGCATTGGGCCTAACTATGAGCCGAGCCCACTCTTGCCAATACTTAAATAATGTTTCGGTCCACTAACGAAAACATTATTGAACTCCCTTATCCTCCCCAAAATTATATTCGAGACTCAAAATTATAATTACTCGATTTATCTCCCCATGTTGGAGATATAATGTCTATTAATTAATTCGATTACTGATAATCAAGAATTAATTAATATTATAGTACCAAAGCTAGTGCCATTCATCACATTATTATTATGCCGTAACTTAATCCACCTGCAGGGTTTTATCATAACAATCCTTCATGAATTCACTTCGGGGACATTATCAACCGTCGCACATGGTGACCATAAATATTCTAACAACACATCGTACATATAATAATATTACCCAAAACAGCAAGTCTGTTGACTCAGTAAACTAAATCTCACTTATGTGAATCAATGTAATAGTTACCATATGCACATGCCTGTTTATGTCTTACGGGTTAAGAGAATGCAGTAATTAACCGAGACTTGAGTTTGTTTACGACGATCATTATAAAACAAAATGCTACTCTCCGGGATCCTGTTCAATACATAAATGTACTAGTGCAACTAATCAGTCAAGACCCACCGTACAGTTGACACTACAACCGTTCAAATAGTTTGTTAATTTCCATTTAGCTTGTGAACCAACAATTCTTGTTTCGCAAGTAACTGATAAAATGATCTTTTATTCACCCAATAATGAACCATTCTATGTAAGTGCAAAACAACAAACCATAGAACTTGTTTAATCAAACATGATTCTCATTCAACAAAGATAAAGTGTAATATCATCTAAAGCTAAGCTTTTAGTATATAACACCAACACATAGGACTATCATTAATAGTTTAAACCACCAGTTCCATGCTTTTTCCAATTTCCCCAGTAGGAAGTTTCAAGAAGACACCGTTTCTCTGATCTGATTCTGAGAATTGCTCAGGCATATGTTTGCTTTTGCTAGTTGAAGCTACCTTCATTCTCTCATTAAACATCTCTCTACTGTGAGAAGACACTGCACTTCCAATGATGACAGGTTCACTAGTGCTTGTTGGATTTGGTGATGCTGTGGTTTCTGGCTTAGAAGAGGATTTGCTGGAGTAGTTTGATTTGAACGTACCTCCTCCTTCAACTGCCTTCATCCATTCACCATATTACCCCTCTTTGATTTTCCCCTGTTAAATGTCTTTAGTTCTTTTGGTACATGCCCTGTCCAAATGCCCCAGCTGCCCATAGTAGTAGCAAAGGTTGACAAGTTTTTCATATTGAAAGCTTATCAAAACATGTTGATCGTTCAACCTCATATTGATGCACCTCGGCAGCGGACATCACGGTTTATGTCCACCAGTAACCTAATGAAGTTGGCTCTTGTTCCCCCAGCTTTGACATTAGCCACATTTTTAACTTTCTTGAAGATCCTGCCTATTTTTAACCCTACTTCTGTGCTCAGTCAATTTCACGGCACATTGTTAACTTGTACCCACATATTCAGCACTTTGAACCATGCGTGATTTCTCGAGTCTTTCTTCCCAATCCATAAGAATGAGGTCTTGGTTCTCATAAACCAATTGATACCAGCTGCCACCTTTCTCTTATCTTCTTGGTTCCCGAAAATGAATTGAAAAAGTTATGAGCTAGTTCTCTAACCTCCACCTGCTGTTTGATCTAACAAATAGCTCCCATTGTGCGTCTAATACCCAACAGACTGCCTCTCCTATCACCAACTACTTTCTCGAATAAGCTTCTGTCGCACTTCTCTGCACTTGATCGAATATCATCATCAACCAGTTCAATTAATCCATTTATCTTCTTATGTTATTTTATACTTAATAAATTTATTCAACATGGATTTATAATTTATATTATAAGATACTTTAGGTCCATTTATTATTTTAAATTATTATTATATATACTTCTATATATATTTATATCGATAGAAATAATTATATTATTTTAATTTTATTTACACAACATTGTCAATCAAACATTATTGGAAAGAAATGATGTGATATATTTCATATAAAAAGGGTAAAAAATAAAATAAAATTCAAATTTTAAAAAGTAAATGGTAGAACATAATTAATTTTTTAACTAAAAAAAATTAAAACAAACATACCATTTTTTAATGCATTTTTTTTTTCAAAACGATAGAGATTTTATAAAAAACCACACAAAATTACAAACGAGAGAGCATCCTAAAGCTAAATGAGACAACTAAAAGTCGAATAAAAATGGGAAGACCGATCCGAAGATCGCCTAGAACCTAAAGTAGAAAGAAACCTAGACTACACTCCACAAACCTAAACAAAAAACAACAAATCTCTAATAATGGAGAATAAACCCTCCCACTTGGGAAACTACATGCTCCCAACGCGAGCAAACATATGACGCAACAACACAAACAACTACGACTCACAAAACACAAACCAAACTAACTAAAAAGATTAAAACTAGACTTATGCTCTTCCCACAGCCGACAAACACGCCAAGAGCCAAATGATGGCGGCACCCACAGTCGATCACCTCAATGGCCCTAACCAAGCCCCGAGACGCCGCTCCCGAAACTGCCAAACACGCCTAACTACAACTGCAAACTAAGAACCCGAGACTAAACTAGTTCTCTAACCTCCACCTACTGTTTGATCTGCTAAATAGCACCCATTGTGCGTCTAATACCTAGCAGACTAGCCTTCCTATCACCAACTGCTTTCCGAAATAAGCTTCTGTCGCACTCTTCTGCACTAGATCGAATATCATCATCAACCAGTCCAATTAATCCTTTTATCTATTTATGTTATTTTATACTTAATAAAATTTATTTAACATGGATTCATAATTTATATTATAAGATACTTTTAGGTCCATTAATTATTTTAAATTGTTACATTATATATATATATATATAATTTTATATCGATAGAAAAATTATATTATTTTAATTTTATTTAAAATACATTGTAAATCAAACATCATTGGAAAGAAATGATGTGATATATTTGATAAAAAAGGGTAAAAAAAACGAATTTTAAAAATTAAATGGTAGAACATAAATAAATTTTTAACTAAAAAAAATTAAAACAAACATACCTTGTTTTAATGCAAAAAAAATATTTTTTTCGAAACGATAGAGATGTTATAAAAAAAACCACACAAATTACGAACGAGAGAACATCCCACAGCTGAATGAGATAGCTAAAAGTCGAATAAAAATGGGAGGACGGCACCAAAGATCGTCTAGAACCTACGGTAGAATGAAACCTAGACTACACTCCACAAACCTAAACAAAAACAACAAATCTCCAAGAATGGAGATAAACCCTCCCACTTGGGAGACTACATGCTCCCAAACAGGAGCAAACACAAGACGCAACAACACAAACAACAACGACTCACAAAACACAAACAAAACTAACTAAAAAGACTAAAACTAGACTTATGCCCTTCCCACAGCCGGCAAACACACCAAGTGCTACATGATGGCGGCACCCATAGCCGATGACCTCAACGGACCAGACCAAGCCCCGACGCCGCTCCAGAAACTGCCAAACACACCTAATTGCAACCGCAAACTAATAACCCGACCCCGTGCCAAACGGTCAACCAACTCTCTCAACATCACCGCCATCCCCAACTTGCCTACACCACGGACAAGATCGAAGAACGCCAACCACCCCCTTAACCCAAACACCAGGGAAAAGAGGCATATGAGATGAGGGAAGCAGAACCTCCACCTCAATCACCATCACCGTCGCTCAGAGTCGCAACCACCCCTCGAGAAAAAACCACTGCCAGCCACCTCTGTGACACCAGGAAGCCGATGACAGGATATGCAACTAACATATATGAAAGAATAAGGATTCAGACAAAAAACTTTTGTTCCATCTTTTGACGATTGTGGAAAATGTAAGCTATTTAAGTACCATATGAATTAGAGAATCACATATTGTGCTCTTTGAAAAAAATGGATATTAATTTATATATATATATATATATATATATATATATAATATATATATGTTTCTTGACATCAATCATAATTAATCTTCAGAGTAAGAAGTTATTTTTTGAATATTTTGAATTTTTGAAATATTCATAATAAACAAAGTTTTAAGGTAATCAATGTAAAAATCATACAAAACATAGGTAACTTACATTTTATAGTTTGTTATATATAAATATTAATAATTTATCAATATCATAAACTATTTTTTACCATTTTTTGCAATACTTATGACACAAATACTTGATCACATTAATGATACACGAGAGCTAAATATAAAAATTACAATTCGATTTAATAATAATAAAAATAAAAATAATAATAATAATATATTATTTAAAGTTTGATACTTGTATTCTAAGTATTTAGAGTTACACATGGTTAAGCAAAATAGAGTAAAATGAAGATTCAAATGAATTGCGGAAGCAGTATAAACAAATTTGAACCTTCAGGAGAGCGTCCCACTCTCCCTTCGGATCTTTTTCATTAATGTAATCAACTCACTCATCCTTCAAGGGTTTACAGTATAGACTCCCTCTACATTCTACTTGAAAAATGAATTGCATTACTACTTATCCGACCCCAAATCCCTTGTGGTTTTTCACGTTTGAATGCCTCAAACTAAAAACAGAACGAACCTCCGAACACTCTGTATTTTTCTCTCAATAATGATCACCCTCACTTACAAAAGTCAGTCAATAAAAATCCAAGAGTACTGATACTCAGAACTATCTCTCCAAGAAAAAGAAATTAAAAGAAGTACTCCTCAATGTGTTCTCGTCATACTTTTATCCTCATCCTTCATATGGTAAGTTTTTCCTCTAGCTTCCCTGCCAAGTCATGTCATATTATGGAAAGTCTAGGTGGCCTGATCTGATCTCGCGCATATTGGTAAGTAGTCATAGATGGAATGTGCATCACGATCCCATTTCATTAGACCCGCCATAATAAAGCGTGTATAAGTAATAGCCAATAAACGAATTAATAAAAACTAATCCAAGTAATTTTAAGACAAACCTCCCTTAAATATTTTTGTGACGTCTGAACCAGATATCAGATGAATCTTTGTCGATTTACTGCCAATTTTCCGAACTTACAATCTCCCTCTTTGGCAGATAAATCGAAAACCTTTCTCAAGAACCTGCATAGCAAAAGTCTTGCAAACATACAGAATTTATTCTAAGAGAATATGCAACTCATTCGTATAAATTAAGATCCTGAACAATCAAAAACATTAGAAAGCAGTTCATAATAACATTCCTAAGAAGTCATCAAAAGAAAAACAATAAAAATAGTTCATGACATCAGAAAACATATCAAAATAGTTTTTAGGTTTTTAGGAAAACACAACACAGCCAAAAGGACATCCACATGTCTAAGTGGATCCATCTTCATCTTCAGTCTCCTCATCATCAGAACCACCTTCTTCTGATCCAGCTTCAGTGTCTTCCTCTGAAGCAGCTTCCTCTTCCTCATCCTCAGCATCTGAGTCCTCTTCATCTTCCTCAGCAGCATCTGAACCTTCTTCGGACTCCAGAGCCTTCTTCTTTTCCTTGGCAGCGACAACTTTTTCTTTTCCCTTGGCCATGGCAGCAACCTTGGACTTCTCCTCCTTACTACCAGCATGCACCTTCTTTGTCTCCCCCTTACCAGCAGCCGCCTTTTTTTTGTTCTCCCTCTTTTTCGATTTAACGGCCAAAGGGGCCCGCGACTTCATAGCACCCAGAACCTCCTTGTAATACCTCTTTTGATCAGCAAGCTTCTTTTCCAGCCCAGAGAGGACAACCACCTATTGGTTCAAAAAACCCCGAAGCTGTGAAGGCACATCTGAAGCCTTCTTTGGCTTCACGTTGAACGCTGAGAAGGTTTAGGAACATCCTTCTGGCTTCACGTTCCCTGTTTTGGTTTTCGTCATAGTTCAAAAATGAAGAAGGTAATCGACACATATATGGAAGGTTAGAGATTTTTGAAGAGATGCAAAAATCAAATGATTGATATGAGAGAGAGGAGAGATGATATGATAGATATAGGGAAACCAAATCGCAGTTACCAAGGAAGGGAGAGATAGGTTTAGACGGTTCAACTTTTTCAATTTTGAATTTCAAACTTGTCTACCAATTAATACCAAAAACCGTTTCCTCCAAACATAATTTAACCAATACTTTGACACGACTTACCATATAAGTGTAATGAAGTTTCAGACAAAAATATGGTCAGATTTAGTACCAAAAATAATTTTGACACAAATTCAAAACACAATTAGACACAAGGAAATTTTTATGTATATGCCTAAATAATTTAATGCTCATGCAATAACCAAGATCTCCAATATCATGCGATGTCGAAAAATATTTTCATTAAATATTCTCAAGATCTTTCCGAATCAATTTTTAGAGAGCTCGACACTAAGAGGATGATAAGTATTTTTTAAGAAACCAACTCAGCCCTTATACCTTCAACTTTTATATAACACAGAATTAATATAAGTTCATTCATCATTTTCTCTTAGCAAATTACAAAATTTTCATTTGCAATTCAGCCCCAATACTAATGATCTTACTTCGTTCTATGAACTTCCACTCCATTTCAATTACTAACATTAACTATACGCCAATGCCAAGCCCATTACTTGAAGTGTGAATCATCCCGCAAAAAGTATCTTTAAAACATGCTGAGAAGATTTGTATGTTGGCCAACCTTATAACACCAATATACAAGATTTCAACAAGAATGACTACCTGTAGCTATCACTCATCGATTATTTCTAAGCACGTAACTCGTTTCACAGGTGATCATGGAAACACCTCACGTGATAGTTGCCCGATGCTTACTTTCACGAGAGCAGCTCTTACAAGTAGTTTTAGATGATCATTGTGACGAGCTTCACCAAATTGACCAGTTAGAGTCCATAAAATATTGATTTATTTATTCAACGACAAATTATTCAAGGAAGATTCTTGGGATGAACCTACACTGCCTAAGAACAAGAATATTCTTATATGCGACACAATATATATAGATATATTTATACATATACATGCAAAAGACACAACATGCATAGATATTATATAGCACACATTCCTAAGGATTTCCTTAGTGACACAAAGCGTTTTGAATGAAGTGCTTTTGTGAAAATATCAGCAAGCTGATCATCTGTAGGTACATGATCCAACACAATAGTTCTATCCTCCACCAAATTACTATAAAATGATAACGAATGTCAATATGTTTGGTCCGAGAATGTTGGACGGGATTTTTTGAGATATTTATTGCACTAGTGTTTTCACAGAGCCGAATGTACCTTCATACCATACTTAGATAGGATTTGCTTCATCCAGACTAATTGAGAGCAACAACTCCCTGCAGCTATGTACTCAACTTCGGCTGTAGATAGGGAGATGCAGTTTTGTTTCTTGCAGAACCATGAGACCCAGTTTGACCTTATATAGAAATAGCCACCGGAAGTACTTTTCTTATCATCAAGATTTTCAGCCCAATCTGCATCGCAGTAACCTGCAAGATGTAGGTTCGTATCAGCAGAATAAAATAACCCATAGTCAGATGTACCTCCAACATATTTGATGATGTGCTTGACTGCCTTCAAATGAGATTCTTTGGGAACAACCTGGTATCTGGCACAAAGTCCAACATTAAAACAAATGTCAGGTCTGCTGGCAGTAAGATATAAAAGACTACCAATCATACTACGGTAAAGAGTTTGATCTACCGATGTACCTTCATCATCCTTAGACACTTTTATGTGAGTGCCCATAGGAGTCTGAGGAGATTTGGCATTTTCAAGAACAAACTTTTTAACAAGGATTCTAGCATATTTATTTTGATGCAAAAAGATACCATCTTTACCTTGCTTCACTTGAAGGCCCAAAAAGTAAGAAAGTTCACCTACCAGACTCATATCAAATTCAGAAGACATAAGATCAACAAAGTGATTGACCAGTTTCTTCGAGGTTGACTCGAATCTACATATATTTGAACCACCAGCAGGTCTGTATTGGTCTTTAGTGTAAAGAAAGTCTGATCAACTCCCCCTCGTTTGAACCCCTTTTCCAGAAGGTACATAGTAAGTCTTTCATACCAAGCACGAGGTGCTTGGTTAGACCATACAGTGCCTTCTTGACCCTGTAGACATAATTAGGGTTACTAGGGTCTTTGAATCCTTCTGGCTGCTTCACATAAGCTTCCTCGTGCAATATTCCATTCATAAATGCCGTCTTAACATCCATTTGGCAAACAATGAACTTCATTAGACACGCAATTGATAAAAATATACGTACCGATTCAAG
Organism: Striga asiatica; assembly: GCA_008636005.1. Classification (NCBI taxonomy): domain Eukaryota; kingdom Viridiplantae; phylum Streptophyta; class Magnoliopsida; order Lamiales; family Orobanchaceae; genus Striga; species Striga asiatica. The sequence continues at coordinate 68,114 of BKCP01005417.1, read as the reverse complement.
CCGTGCAACTGGAGCAAAGTTTTCATCAAAGTGTACTCCTTGAGTCTGAGTGTACCCGTGTGCAACAAATCTGACCTTATTGCGAGTCACATTACCGAACTCATTGGTTTTGTTTTTGAAGATCCATTTGGTTCCGATAACATTTCCAGATGAAGGTTCAGGAACGAGTTCCCAGACATCATTTCGACTAAATTGTTCCAATTCTTCTTGCATGGTTGCGATCCAACATTCATCCTTTAGTGCCTCCTTTGCATTCTTAGGTTCTATTAATGAGGTGTAGCATGCAAAGTGAGAAATTCCCATGAGTTCTTTAGTCGAGGTTTTTGAGCTCCTGGTTACCCTCTCATTCAAGTCTTCAATAACCAGTTCAGATGGGTGAGCTTTCTGAATCCTCAAGGGTGGATCCCTTTGTGGTTCAACTTGATTTCATGTGGTGGGAATATCATATTCCGTCTGATTTTTCAGTGAGCCTTTTGATGAACCTTCTTCATGCACACCTTCTTTATCACGTTTCGAGGTCTCAACTGGGGTGTCCTGCATACTGACAGCACTTTCAAGCAGGTCAATAGTCACAGAAGAATCAACATTGGGAGTTTTCTCATCAAAAATTTCATTCATGGATTCTATAACAGTGGAGGTACTTCTGTTGTAAACACGGTATGCTTGACTGTTATTAGAATACCCGAGAAAGAATCCTAAGTCACTTTTAGCATCAAATTTCCCAAGTTTTTCTCGATCATTATAAATAAATCACTTACACCAAAATATATGAAGATGTTTCCAAAGCTTGTAAGATGTCAACCCCATACCTCGACAAAGGTACGCTCTGTTAACTAGGTAGCATGCAGTGTTGATAGCCTCTGCCCACCATCGATGAGAGATATTCTTAGAGTTTAACATCACCCTTGCCATTTCTTGAAGGGTACGATTCTTCTCTTCGACAACCCCATTTTGTTGAGGTGTCTTAGGGGCCGAAAACTCATGAAAAATACCATGAGAAGTACAAAAGACTGAAAATTCACTATTCTCAAATTCACGACCATGATCACTCCTAATTCTGGTTATGGGAAATCCCTTTTAATTTTCAAGTTTTAGGCGAAGAGTTTTAAAGGCAATGAAGGTATCAGATTTCTCACGTAAAAAATAAACCCAAGTGTAACGAGAGAAATCATCTACGCACACAAAAATTATACTTCTTACCTTGATAGCTCTCAGTCTGAATTGTCCCATCAAGTCCATGTGAAGCAACTCTAGAAATTGCTTTGATGTAATATGGTTCAAGCTTTTGTGTGGGGCTCGCATTTGCTTTCCAAGTTGACAAGGTTCCCAAATTGGCAGCTCCTTCATGACAATTTTTGGAACTCCGCGAATCACACCTGCATTAGAATATTGACCAAGTGAGAGTATCCAATATGACCTAAGCGTTGATGCCAAATTTCAGATTCACTAACAGTTGCTTGAAAACATTTTTCATTTAAGTCAACAAGATAGCAGTTGTCAGCTGATCGAGATCCAGTAATAACACATGTACCTTCATTACATTTCACAAAACACTTATCACGCGAGAAACTGACACTTAGACCTTGATCACAAAGCTGACTCACACTAAGGAGGTTAGCCTTTAAATAGTTTACAAGCAACATATCATCTAATCTAAGAAGACCACCCAAGTTCAAGAAACCAGTTCCAATTACCTTGTTGCTCACACCATCTCCAAAAGTGACTTCCCCATTCGAACCAATTTTTACATTCGACAAGTATGCTAGTTCACCAGTCATGTGTCGTGAACACCCACTATCAAGATACCATTTTCCTTCAAGTGAGGTTCCGAGAGACAGTACTGAAGCGAAACAATTAAAGGAATTTTTTGCAACCCAGACTTACCGCTTTTTAAAAATATTTTTATGGGAATTCACAGCATGAACGTTCACAGGACCAGAACGATTCTAGTTAAACACTTGGCCAGAATAAGATCATGCTGCATCTTGTAGCATTTGGGTCTGATGTGACCAGTTATTCCGCTGTAATGACAAATGGGTACAAAATTACGAGGAGATTTACTCACAGATTCTCGGTTTGGTGCATAAACTTTCATTGAGTTTTTAGGTGAAGAGGGTTTACTTACAGTGCTTTTGACAAACCTGCCATACAATTACCTCGAAGGTTTTCCATGAAGACTTGTACCTTCAACACTAGATTTGTTAGAGAATTCCAAGTTTAGTATGTTTGATTTTATTTGAAGCTTCAGAAGGACGTTCAGGACTCTCAACCTTCCCAGTGTACCCTAGCCCTATGAGGTCACCATACTGCCTTCCCATAGAGAGCAGCTCATTTAGATCCGCTTTCCCTTTATTCAGTTTCCTAACAGCTTTAGTAGTGCGTTGCAGTTCAGCCGATTTCACACTAAGCTTGTTTTCCAGACTTGCATGTTCGTTCGTGATTCGGCTGAGTTCGTTTCTGAGCTTCAAGATTTCCTTGTTCTATCAGTAAGCAGTTTTTGGGTTGAAAACAGTTCAGACCTCGGACAATCAATCGTCTGAGACTTCTCCAGTCTATCTTGCTTAGATAGTTTGATGCTACTTTCAAGAATGGAGGTTCTAGCCTTTGCGGTGTCCAGCTCAATCTCTTTTTGATAAGTAAGAGAGGAGGAGGACTTGTCCATTAACATCCTATTAGCCTTGGTCAGTTTCTGAACCTTACTTTGAAGCTTCTTCATAGCCTCAGATGCTTGTGCGCATTTCTCCATGGCTAACAAGTGAACTGGACATTACACATGTTGCAATTGACTTCATCCTCTGATGTTTCAGATTCTTCCATGCCTTTTTCAAACTTTGTCATGGCATGAGAGGTAGTGAGACACATGAACTTTTTTACAGAGGAATGAATTGCCATGTTGCTCATGTGTGATGAAGGTTCGTCTGTCCCTTCGTCATCTGAATCTTCCCAAGTAGCCTTTAGTGACTTTCTCTTCTTTTTTAGACTAGCACATTCATACTGAATATACCCAAATCCACAACACTCACGGCACTGGTCCTTCTCAATCCGTTGTGTGTTCGATTTTGAAGAAAACACACTATTTTTCTTGTCTTGAGTAGTGTTCTTGCTGGGATTATTGAACTTCTTACCAGCAAACTTGTTCTTCTATAGTTTCTGACTCATCTTGTTGTAGTTCCTTGTAATTAATGTAAGATCCTCTTTCAACTCACTGTTATCCACCATTGAACCTTCATCTGAATCGCTGTCTTCTTTCTCCTCGACTACAGCAGCTTTGAGAGCAAGTCCCTTGTTTTTTACTTTGTCATAATTGTTGTTGATTTCGATCGTTCTCAGATCACCAATAAGTTCATCCACATCTAGAGGCGCAATAGTCCGCATAATATTTTGTACTTGACGTTTTTCAGAGATCTCTTCTCCTAGCATTCCACTTTGATTTACCAGATCACAAAATCTGGCATAGTACATATCGGTCGTTTCTTCATTATTCATTCTGATTTCATCAAATTCAAGGGTTACACGTTGAATGTCTCGATGCTTTGACTGCCGTCGAACCTTCAAATTGACGTTGTAGAATCCGCCAAGCATCTTTCGCTGTCTTGCATTGAACTATCATCTTGTGTCTAGTCTGATCGACGCCAACATTATAGCGTACAGGGTTTGATAGTTCGCTTCTTCTTGCAGTTTTTCAGCGTCAGTCCAGAGGTCTTTTGGTTTAGGTACAGTAGTCGATGAAGATTCTTTCCCTTTGTCTGAGGCGGCCGCCGTGACTGGATGTTCCCAGTCATTTTCAACACTTTCCCAAGCACCTTTCCTCAGAGATCTTAGAAGATCGTCATCATTGATTTTTAGTAGGAATAATTTGAACCATCCAATTGCGGAGGCCTAGACATCGATCCACTTTCCTAATTCATGATTTTCCAATCCACACGTCCTTAGATCTTTCGCAAAGTATACGAAAACCCGCTCTGGTGCCAATTGAAGTTTGATACTTGTATCCCAAGTATTCAGAGTTATACACGATTAAGCAAAATGGAGTAAAATGAAGATTCGAATGAATTGCGGAAGCAGTATAAACAAATTTGAACCTTCAGGAGAGCGTCCCACTCTCCCTTAGGATCTCTTTCATTAACGCAATCAACTCACTCATCCTTCAAGGGTTTACAGTATAGACTCCCTCTGCACTCTACTTGAAAAATGAATTGCACTACTACTTATCCGACCACAAATCCCTTGTGGTTTTTCACGTTTGAATCCCTCAAACTAAAAACAGAATGAACCTCCGAACACTCTGTATTTTTCTCTAAATGATGATCACCCTCACTTACAAAAATCACTCAATAAAAATCCAAGAATACTGATACTCAAAACTATCTCTCCAAGAAAAAGAAATTAAAAAAATGTACTCGTCAATGTGTTCTCGTCGTACTTTTATCCTCATCCTTCATATGGTAAGTTCTTCCTCTAGCTTCCCAGCCAAGTCATGTCATATTATGGAATGTCCAGGTGGCCTGATCTGATCTCACGCATATTGGTAAGTAGTCATAGATTGAATGTGCATCACGATCCCATTTCATTAGACCCGCCATAATAAAGCGTGTATAAGTAATAACCAATAAACGAATTAAAATAAAAACTAATCCAAGTATATTTAAGACAAACTTCCCTTAAATATTTTTGTGATGTCTGCAGATGTCAGATGAAGCTTCGTCGATTTACTGCCAATCTTCCGAACTTACATTATTGATTTAATTTTCGGAATATAAATGTTTGTATTTGATTTATTTGTATATAATTGTTTTAAGTTTTTCAATAAAGAATTCTCACTAATTAGTTATTAGTTTATTATTTTTCCAATTTGTAAGGATATATTATATAACATTTTGATTTTATAATGCATGTTACTTAATCCTTTTAAATTTATATATTATTGATTGGAATAGTTACACACACACAAAGACAGACAGATACACAAACACACATCCACACAAATACACACACACACATACACACACACATATATATATATATATATATATATGTATTAGTATAATTCTTTCACACCTATATGACATAATTTAAATTTAGGTAATATATTGTATCGAGTATCTTTATAGAGCATGCAACTAATATACATGAAAGTGTAAGGATTAACTCATAATTTTTTTTGTGACATCTTTTGACGAGTGTGCAAGATATAAGCAATGTAGGTACCAAATAATTTAGATAATCATATGTTGTGCTCTTTGAAAACATGGACTTTCATTTATATATATAATTTTCTTGACATCATTTATAGTTTATATTCATATAAGAATTATTTCTTGAATATTGTGAGTTACCAAAATATATCCATACTAAACATGATATTTAATCTCATGAATGTAAATTTCATATTTAAAATATCTCTCTCTTTCTCTCTCTCTCTCTCTCTATATATATATATATATATATAGAGTTAGGATCCAATGAGAATGATAGATAGTGAAAGAAATAAAAATAAATCTACACCATTGGATCTAACATATCAATGGTGTTGATCTAGTCAATCTATGGTCAATCATTAATGGCAGTATAGTAAATTAACATACACACTGTGGTCAAATGTATGTATTTGACCACTTATTAAGGGTATTTTAGTAATATATTATAAATCCCAATCAAAGAGTGGACCCCACCACCAATTACCCTCTCTAATTTCATTATTTCAATATTTCTCACACACTCACACACATTAGCCTCATGCACTCGACACACACACAAACACACACACACACACACACACACACACACATTCCGGCCGCCACCAGTCCTCAGTCACCGGACTTCATCCGCCGCCATCAGCACTCCGCCTCCCCTCGGCCGAACATATCGTATCCACCATCACAGTCGGCGGTGCTTGCACCATCTCCCGCCTACCACATCCTTTCCGACGCCGCCCACTCGCTTCTGACGGAGTTGTTCTCGACAGTCGAAACACTTCAACGGAGGATAGTATCGACAATCGACACACTTAAGTGGAGATCTGCTTTAGTTCTCGTCGTTCAGACTCAAATCCGGCCCGTCACCGCCGGACTCAGCCTCGTGCCTTCCTCCTCCGCCGTCGTTCGTCTGAAATACTGTAGATATTGTCGCCGGAAATCTTCATGATGGAAGTGATATTCTCGTCTCTGATTGTTACAAATTGAGATTGTGTGAATTCTGAATGCTAAGAATTGAGATAGTTGAATATGATTTGTGGGGTTCATTTTTTGTAAATTAGATTAACTTTGGGGGTTGTTTTGAATATTTTATAAATCACAGGGACCTAACCGCAATTTTAAAAAATTTAATATACTAGGTCATTAGCCAAATTTATAACTAATCAAACTTTATTTAAATTTTAACATTTTTTATTTATATTTAAAATAATTAAGCCATTTTAAAAATAAAGTCGTCATCAAACTGAAATAATTGATATTTAAAAAAATATTCAAATTGAAATATAAATTTTGAAACGAAAATTTTAGTTTGATCGGTTTCAGGAATTACAGTGCAATTCGGTAGTCATTAACGTGCAATTTGTATATCATTATTTTGCACACGAAGTACATGAATTATTTATGACTTGCCTCAAATCAAACTAAAATTGAACGAAATAGTCGGGTTATTTAATCGGTTAACCGAACCAACATAAATAATTGAAATAGTTTAGAAATTCTATTAAGAAAATACATTTAATAGTTTATGTTTTATTTAATATTTTAGTTTATATTACTTTTCGTTGTAAAGATCTAAAACAAATAAATAACAAAATAATATATTTTTTATAATGTTCGATCGGTTCGGTTATTTTGAAAATAAAGCTCATATCGAATCGAAATAACTAAAATTTTAAAAGTAAAAATAGATAATCAAACCAAGATATAAATATTGGACATAAAACATAGTTTGTTTCAGTTCGTCCGATATAGTGCAATATGGTAGTCATTAACGTGCAATTCGTCTAATACAATTGTGCAATCGCAGTATATGCATTTTTTTATGAATTTCTACAACCCAAAACAGAAGCCAAATAAAATTGTTGATTTATTTGATCGGTTAACCGAATTAACATAAATAACCAAAATCATTTATATTTTTAAATAATAAAAATTTATTGATTAGTTTAATATTATATATTAATTTTGGTTGTACAGACCTACAATATAAAAACAACAAAATAATATTTTTTTTTATATAGTTCGATTGGTTCGATTATTTTTAAAAAATAAAGCTGAAACCGAACTGAAATAACTAAATATTTAAAAGTAAAATGGATAATCGAACAAAAATATAAATTCCGGACCCAAAAACTTAGTTGGTCGGTTTCGGTCACTACGGTGCAATCTTTTAGTCACTATTGTGCAATTCATACATCACTAATGTGCACTAGAAGTGGTTAATGAAAGAAACAATAATGATGCTAATGTGCAATCGGTATAACAGTATTGTGCAATCTATTATTCATTAATGTTCAGCTTAATTAACAATATTGGCATTATGCATGATGATTTTTTTTTATGTGCAAATCGAAACTAAAACAAAAACGAAACAATTAGTTTATTTAGTTGGTTAACCTAACTAACCTAAACAATAGAAATGATTTATTATTTATATTATAAATTTTAATTTACTAATTTAATATTTTATTATTATTATATATTATGTTATATGATTGTAATATTTTATATTATTTTTATTTATTATTTTAATATATATACATATAACAAATATATAAATATTAATATGTTTTATAAAGTTTTTCAAAATTACAGTTTCAACCCAGGGATTAAATTGACATTTATTAAAAATTCTGAAATTGTAATTAAGTCCCTCGTAAATATCGAATTCTCAAACAAAAGGTATGTAACGCCCCGAATCAGCAATAATATTAAGAACGGTTTCATTGCTCGACTATAAGTGAGATCCGTAATTTTCAGAATTTTTCGAGTTATATTTTATATGCTAAATGCTCAATTATTTTCCTAAGTTTGGTAGATCATTCTTTGGAAATTTTTCTATGTCAAGTTAAGATCAAGACCAATACCTTAATTTGGATTGACAATTGATATCTAATCAACTCGATAAATTGTTGGTTTTGAACCCTAGTTTCATTCCGGTTTATTTCCAAGTCATTTCCCGAGCATAGCCGAGCCTTGGTATCTTGATACTTAGAATATTTTCTAAGTGTATTGAGATATCAAAGTTCAAGTGTTAAAGCATTCAAGCCCTAGACATTTATTCTCGAGCCTTAGTCACCCGAGCCACGAGCATGAGCCCTATGGGGCATGAACCGAGACTTTAGCCAACTCTTCTTTCATGTCTTGATCCATGCGTGTACTTAAGAGATTTTCAGCCATATTTTGAGTCCTTATCAAGCCTTATGATCATTAGCAAGACTCAAGCCTTATTAGCATTATTTAATGCCTTAATCATGCATGGGTGGGTTGTTTTTTTTAATCAAGTTGTAAGACCATGTTTCCCACTCACATGCTAGTCTGACCAGAGTTCTCAGCCCCTTTTGCAGTCCAAAAAACCAAGCATGGCAGCCTGGTGCCTTAGGAGATTCTTCCACTTCATGCATTGGAAATGAGTTCAACTCATTTCGGTCTTCCACTCCCTAGCCTAGTTTCATCCGCCCAAAGACCCTTTATAAAACTCTAATTCAGCTCTTTGTATCCTCATTTGAACCTCTGGAAATCCTTAGCATATTGGAGAGAAAAATTTGAGCTCAAGTTTTCCTATACCCCTCAAAACCGAGAGCAAATGTTAAGTGCCGAGAAGAAAAACAGCTCAACCGAGTGCATTGTTTGAGCTTGTACTTGATTTATAAACATCAAACCTTCTTTCCCACAGCATTATACCACTCTTAGCTTGTGTTTTGAAGCGTTAAGTCCAAAGAAAATTCGAGAAGAACCAGCAGTAAGCCGGGAGCAAGAAGAGGAAGGTCGTGAGCATCCTATCCACCTTTTCTTGCATTTTCCTTCAAACTCTTGAGGTTGGTTTGCTATTTTCCTTTTTAGGACTTGTTAATTATGGTATGAGGATGAGAATGATATATAATTGAGCCATATATGTTCATTGTTGAAGTGTTTATAAGCATGCTAAATGTTAAAGTCGTCCCAGCTCGCATGCATGTTGTTTAAGTGATGTTTGCATGCGTTTTTGCCTATGCTCTAAAAAATCTGGGAATGTTTGAATTTTATAGCTATTTCTTGTGGAAGAGCAGAGTTCATAGGATCAACAATGAACTCAATTGGCCTAGTATAGCTCGAGTTATTGATTTTTAAAGTTAGACATGCAAATTGAACTTTATATGCGCGAATTCTGCTTCGACTTCAAACACGAATAGCTCGAGTTCTACTCAGGATAAAATTATGAAATCTTATGGACATTTTTATATATGCGTTAAGAGCCTGCATATAAAATTTCATGATTTTATCATAAGAGATTAGTGAGTTATAAGTATTAGACCCAATGCATGTCAAGTTGAACTTTGATGCTTTAGAACTCCCCCAATACTTGCGGGATTAATGTGAAATTTAAGGGGAATTTCTTATATGAGCTTTGAGTAATTCCACCAAATTTGAGGTTCAGAAGACAAGATTCCAATTTATAAAATTATTTGAATACATGAGTGTAAAGTGCATTTCATATGTTAAGTTTGAGATGCTAAATTGGATAAGCTATTAATGTTTAAATGATTTGAAATTTTGACAGCATGTACATGGTTAAGTAAACTATTTTACTGTGAAGTTTGAGAATTTTTAGAATTATATTCGATTTTATAAAAATCAAGAGGGTTTAGTCAATCATTTTATTCTAGTAAATGATTTAAATGAACATGCATGGACTTAAGTGATCATTCATTCATAAATATTCATTTAGCATGTGAGTTGGTCGGAAATAGTCGCTGGAGTCCGGCGAGAATGGCTGGTTCGAGACACTACAGAAAATACAGAAAAGTGGGTTTTCGAGCCTAAGTGAGAATTTTTTCGAGAACCCTATTATAGTCCAGTCGAGCCGAGAAAATCCATTCTACTTTTAAGTGTTCACATGCATCTATGTGATTTATATGCTTTTCATGCTATATCTGCTTCTCCTGCTTAACTGTCTAAGTTTTAGTATCAGTTTTTCTAAGTCGAGCAAATTTCTTAGATATATTTGCTTATATTTTGGTAGCTTAAGGAGAGTCTAGCCTCCGACAGCTACCCCAGTTTTCAGCACTTTCCAGATCATTTTAGTATACCAGGTGGGGGACCCGCACTGGGTATTACATTGCCTATAATCTTGTAACATTTATGAGGTATGTATACAGATAACTTTTACCCGAACGGTCCAGTTTATCTGTTCGTGGTCCAGCTTATGTTGACTCCCAGTAGAGTTACTCGCCTAGTACAGTTTGACTCCCAGTAGAGTCATCCTGGGTTTCTGGGGAGGCGACCCCCAGAACGTGATCACATGAGAACCGGCCAGTTATCGATAGCCTGCACCAGTACAGTACAATTTTATTTATGTATATGCTGAGTTTATGACATTCTATTATACGTGTTGTTTATTCAGTGTTGGTTCTTGCGGAGTACAGTGGATGAGTACTCACGGCCCCACTATTATCTTTTTAGGTGATGGAGTGCAGCCTGGAGCGTGAGCCGAGCTTGGTGGTGTGGTGGTGTCTGAGTCAGCTGGACATTTGTTTACGTTTATGTTATGTTGGCATGTATAAATAATTTCAGATTGTACCGTATTTTATTTCACGCTTCCGTACTGCCAACCCAAACTAGTATGTATGCACGTTTTGTTTTCCCCTTATCCGTATTTTCCCAGTCGGAACTTATATGTTGATTTGGGTATGTTCATAACTAACAGAAAGAGAAGTAAGTCAGTAAGTAAGTAGCATCCCGCAAGTTAATAAGTTTAAACGTTTTTCGAAAACAGTATAAGTATATTTCGAAAACAGTCGCGAAAATTTTACCCAGTTTTTCGTGAGTCAAAGTTACAGTAGGCGGAGTGTTACAGCTTGGTATCAGAGCGCAGTTAGCATTTCTGTAGACCAAAAGTCAGCCAAGTTACCACACCATGCTCACGCTCGCGCTGCCTCCAAGTGCTTATTTCAGTTCAAGTATGGGGCCTAGATAACTATCCTCCTATAAGACAGATAACCCTAGACGAGAACTCTACAAAGAACTATGTTTCAGAACTCTAGTCTAAGTCAGAACTCCTATTAGAAGTCAGAACTCTAGTCAGAACTCTAGTTCAAACTCTAGTCGAACACTAGCATTACGAGTTAGCGACTCGTCAAGAAATTTGTGCCTTATCTAGAATTCAGCGTTTCTCCTAGATATGCTAAATGTCAACTCCTGTTCTGATCAAGTATACGGTTAATTATCTAGATAGCACGCCAAAGAGAGCACGCTCAGCAGGAGATGACCCAGTCAGTTGTAGTCGCCCAGTTTCGCGACTATAATCCCGAGATCCTCGCCTAGTAGACGAGTGGATCCAGGGTCTCGAGCAGATTTTTGGGATCACTAAGTGTTCAGGTAGGCACCATATTCTATGTGCCCAGCTTCAGATGACGGGAGATGCCCATCTATGATAGACAACCAGTATCATGTCGCTAGTTATCTAGACAAATGATCTCTACGAGTTGTTGTGATCGTTAATCCAAACCCATCCCAGAAATCAGCCGCCTAGTCAGCGGCATAGCCAAAGAAGGCAAATGGGTTTATCCCCAGATTCCTAAGGGGCAAGTGAGGAAGAGTTGGATATCAAGATATTCAACTTCAAAAATATCGATTAAGTCTATCACTAAGTACTAGTTGATCCTCTAGAGGTGAGAAGTACTTATTTGCGACCGGAAGCGCAAGACAGCAAGTACAACCGGAACTCTAGCCAAGCTAGGTGTTTTCGGCAAATCATATCATATTCCTTAACTCTGGTATGGCTATTTCTTAATGGTCATACGGTTCTAGTCAATGGTTAGTGGCTATCTAGAATGTTGTCCCTTATAGCTCCAACACCACCCGTAGTCGTGAACCAATTCCAGTGATTGGTGGAACGACGATGGGCATTTGAGTAAGAAGGATGAGTAAGATGAGCGGACATGGGATCATCCCAGAGAAGTTCTGGAAGTCAAGTTCTATCCGCGCCCTATTCGCGATGGGATGGAGCAAAAATTCTATACCCTTAACCAGGCAAGGGAAACAGAGCAGCCAGTTGCTATGTCTGGCATGTTTTCTTTGGGCAACGTTCTAGTTTGCCTTTTTGACACTGGGACGACCCATTCGTTCGTGTCCACAAAATGTGTCTCGACGCTATAAATATCCAGAGAGTGAGTACTGTCGACCCCCTTGAGATCAGCCTAGCCTCAGGGAGGAAGATAGTGACGCACTCTTTGGCCAAGGACCTTAGTCTTGATATTGGCGGAAAAACTCTAGAGGTCGATGCATTTGTGATTGAGATGAGGGACTTTGACCTTATACTCGGAATGGATTGGTTGGCGAAGTACTGCCAACCTAGACTAGTATGTATGCACACTTTATTTTCCCCTTATCCGTATTTTCCCCAGTCGGAACTTATATGTTGATTTGGGTATGTGCATAACTAACAGAAAGAGAAGTAAGTCAGTAAGTAAGTAGCATCCCGCAAGTTAGTAAGTTTAAACGTTTTTCAAAAACAGTATAAGTATATTTCGAAAATAGTCGCGAAAATTTTACCCAATTTTTCGTGAGTCAAAGTTACAGTAGGCGGGGTGTTACAAGGTACACTTCATACAGCCCTTCTCGTCAATTTCTCTGGCCGATTTTTCAACGTCTAGTCGTCCGGTTCCTTCGGAGATGAAGTCCCTCCGCTCTCCCACGCCGCATCCAAGTCTATTATTCCGCCAGATTGCCATGTCTTGGTGTCGGGATTTTGACTCCGGCAGATTCCCGAGGAAGGCGCCAACAGATTCCTGATGAAAAATCCGTCGATCGAGCAGATGGTGGGTGACCAGCAGGAGCAGACAAACTGTCGATCAAAGGTGGAGGAAGGCGCCGACGGCGGCGAGAGGCAGGGACTGTATGTGTTTGTGCCGGGTGCGTGAGGCTAGTGTGTGAGAGAGAGTGAGATAGAGAGAGATGAGTGAGTTATGGTGACAGATGGGGTGGGATGATTTAATTGGGGTGGGGTCCATGGTGGGTAGTTGGTATGTGATTAAATGTCCATATTACCCTTAATGAAGGTATATTTATTGATTTTTTTAGTCATTAGATCATCCGATCTAATGGCTACAATTTATTCTCATTTCTTTCATTGAGAACCACTGATGGCTATATATATATACATACATATATATATATGTATATATATATATAGGGTCTTACTCCAGTGAGGATGGTGCTCAGTGAAAGAAATAAGAATACATCATGACTATTAGATATGATCATCTAACGCTAAACAAAAATATTGTATTTCTACATTGATTAAGGGTATTATAGACATTTATTCACCCACCAATTACCTGCCAGTGGGCCCCACTCCCCAATTAATTCCTTCAATCACGTAGCTGTCGCTCTTTCTCCCCAATTAATTCGTCCAATTTATCTCTCTCTCTCTCTCTCTCTTTGATTCTCTCTACAGCTTTCTCTCTCTAACCAATTAATTCGTCCAATTTATCTCTGTCCCTCTCTCTAATTCTCTCTCTCACAGACGCACACACAGACCCACGCAAATACACACACATAGAAATTGCTCGATAGCCACTGCCCACTCCACAGAACGCCGCCGCAGCCACCGTGTCATTCGCCACTCGCAGCCGGCCGATGCCCGATAATGCCAATGGCCGCCACTGCCCCGTCTCTCAAATCCAACGACGAGAAGGTCGTCACCTCTGATGACGCCAACCAGAAAAACTTCCATACACACGCCCTCTCCGCCTCCATGTTCCAGACAATGGCCTCCGACCTGGACGTCCAAAGCTACATTCGCCCGAAACCTGCACGTCATGCCGCCGTCCGACCTAGAAAGGGAAGGCGGCGCCAGGGACAACTGACGGCGACCGTCGAGGACACTGGAGGTTGCTGAGGTTGTCGTGAGAGTAGGCGGCGAGTGGGCTTACGGGAAGGGTTTGCGGTTATGATATTGGGGTTTTTCTTGGGAATTTGATATTTTGTAGGGGTTTAATTGCAATTTTTATAATTAGGTTGTGTTACAATTGAGTACATGGGCAAAATGATTAATTAATCTAAAATTTATAAAAATAGTATTATTTATATATTCTTTTATTTTACACACATATATTAAAATAACAAATAAATATATTAAGCAACAATATTATAAAACACAAAAATAATATAAGAAATAATAAATAAAAATATATAGATAAAATATTAAAATAGTATTAAAACAATATATAAAAGTTTATAATATAAATATTAAAATATTTAGGTAAATTCGGTTAAATTAGGTTGGAATTGCACGTGAAAAAAAACACACACACAGGATGCACGATAATGTTATACGAGATACACATTAGTGACTATTGAAATGCACAACATTGTATATAAAAAAAAATATGAAATAATATAACAATAATAAACAAAATATTGAAATAATAAAAAAATTTATAACATAAATAATAAATAATTATTTAGGTTAATTCGATAAATGAACCAACTGAATTAATTGTTCTTTTCTCGTTCGTTTTAAATTGCATTTGTATGTACAAAATTCCACACTACATAATGCACATTATTTTTATATGAAGTGCACATTAAGTCCCGCAAGAATGCACAATAGCGTATATTCCGCACACGGACCAGGTGAAAAATACAAATTTTTTTAAAAAAAACAATGTTACGCTATTGTGCATTTTTACCGATATTATATGCATTTTAATTTGTCACCAATGTGCATTATGTGTAACTTATAGGAGTGTACAAATGCTGACCGAAACCTAAAAAATCGGCTAAAACCAATCGCAAAAAAGAAAAATATAATTATATATATTATTTATTTAAAAAAAAAAAAACACAATATAAAACATCATATACAAATTATAAATACTAATATAAATTATTATATACATAACTTGATAAGTGCATCATTATGTTGATTGAAATAAACATTATTAAAGTTTCTAAAATTGGAACACACATAAAAAATATTCACTCAATAGTCTGCACAATAATGTTAGACGAACTGCACGTTAATGTCTATCGAAATGCACATTAATGATTTCTGCATTTTATGTATTATCTTTTTTCAACAAAGGGTAATATAAAATATTAAATGAAATATTAAAATACTAAATATATTTTTATAATATGAATAATAAATTATTTCTATAATTTGGGTTAGTTCAATTGGCCAATCGAATATATCGATTTTTTCGTTTCGTTTTTAGTATGATTTGAGCAAATCATTAAAAAATATTTGCGATGCAATTGCACGATAGTATTAGACGAATTACATATTAATAACTATCAAATTGTATAATAACCAAAATAGATCGAACTGTTTTTCTTAACGAGCATGACTTCCCGCCATATTGTGCATTTTACGTGGTATTGTTGTGCATCAATTAATTATTAAAAAAATTACAATTTTATCCTAGGACCTAAAGTGCAATATATTAAAATCTCAAAGAATTACAAATCAATCCCTCATTCTTATCTAATTTTCAAAAGAAGAGCCCCACAATTACTCCCTCTCAGTCGGGCAGTCACCAACACAAACAGTGCCTCTTCTCCTCTGACATCACGGTCGCCGCCGCAATTGGAGCGATGAAGTCGGTGTCGCCGGGCTTGGAGGAAGGCATATTCAAGAGCAATTTTGCCGCCAACATTGAGGTTATTAATTTCTTGTCGGTCCTGCCGCTCGCCGTCCTTGCCGGAGTCGGTTTGTTAGCAGTGAAGGTCATTGGATGTCCTACGGCGGATTGGAGGTCGATTTCATCTCAACGTCATACAGCAGAGGGGAGTCCGATTGCATCTCAACGTCGTACGGCGTAGTGGATGCCGATTTCCCAGCCTCGAGCGGCAGTGCGGGAGGCGGTTTTCCGTCGGAAACACGTGGTTGCAGACGTCTCTGGTGCGCGGATGGCGGAGGCGCAGCGGATGGGGTCTGCACTCGTCCGCGGCGGGGCTGTTGGGTGAGAGATAATTAATTTAATGTATTGTGGTGGGCCCCACTTATTAGGTTGGTAGAAATTACACAACTGCCCTTAAATATTGAATTTTTGACCAATAAATATCAATTATTTACCATATTGCCATTAATGTTGACCATTGTGTATTAAAGTTTGACTTGATTATGACCATTGATGTGGTGGATATAATGGTTTAAATTTATTCTTATTTATTTCATTGTGATTCATTCTTATTTGAACGCACTTCTATATATATATATATAGGATGTGGTTCAATAGAGACCAAAGTCCTAACGTGAGAATCATGAGAACCGCTATTTATAGTTGTACGTAGTGCTATGATTGATTGTGTTTTAGTGTTATTTTTAACATGGATTTATTTTTTTAAAAATAGCAACGCAGTTTATATTAGCATTTGTGAAAATGATAGCACCATGTGATATTAAAAATAGCATCATGCACAATAAAAGATAGCATGAAATACGGTTCTCACACCAGAACTAGTTTTTATTTGAACCACTCCCTATATATATATATATAATTGTTGACAAGCTTCAATAAACTTTATTTAGCCAACAATTAATTTAAATGGGACTTAATTTAATAAAAACTATTATGACCAGCATTCAAATGACAGTTACACGAGTAAAACCTTATTATTATTAATTTTTTATTCTGTAACATCTTTACGAGATTTTAAATTTTCTGAATATACAATATTAAATTGTTTTACAACTAATATTTCTATTTTGTATTATAATTATACAACTAAAAGAAAAAAGAAAAAAAAAAGAAAACCGATTTATATGGAAGTTAAATAATTTATATTTATATTATACATTTCCATATAGTGAAAATTTAGAAATGTAATATACACTTTGTTTAATTTAAATTTTTAAATATCTTATACGTACATATAATATATAATTTTTTGTTTTCCTTTGTGCATGTGCGCATGATTAAATACTAGTTATAATGTGTACAAATTAATATTCTTAGAGAAAATAAATTAAAAATAAGTAAAAATAATCAATCATACTTTGAGAATATTTATATGTATATAATTTGAAAATAGTATAAAATTAAAAGTAATTAAAAAATAAAAATCTATCATAAAACGACATTGTTTTATGAATGGAGACTATAACAACCATTTTAGATTTTAGTCAAGTATTTTGAACGATGGTCTTGGTTTTTTTTCCCCAAAACGATAGAGATATTATATAAATAAAAACCGCACAAAGTGCGAAGAGAAGCAGCCAAAAGCTGAAAAGTACAATCAAATGCTGAAAAGACTTGAAGGCAGATCCAAAGTTCGCCTTGACCTAGCAACGCTAGAATAACAAACTCGCAACTATACAAAATCAACTACATAAACAAAAAACGAAAACTACTAAAAAAGATCCCAACAGGATAATACCTGAGTGTCTAATCCTAACTGGATAATAAGTTGACACCCGAGCGCACAGAGGTCAAAGGACGACCCAAACCAAAAACACAGACCTAAACAACACAAACACGAATAATAAACAATAGAAACAAAATAACAAAAGAAACCACTTTCAAGCCCTTCCCCAGCAAACAAATAGGCCCAAACCAGTAGAGAAGCAATCGTCCAAGGAAAATCCCTAGGCCCAGGCACAACTATCGAAACTTCGAAACCGCCTACACAGAAGCCGAACCCGAGCCCGAGCCCTAAACCAAACCCTAAAACGACCCACCTCCAACCAAGAGAACGACGACACCAGCTCCCCAAGTCATCGCAGCCCGAACTCATCTAACACCACTAGTCAACACCACCAGAGAACTGAGGATGAGAGCGGCTCGGTTCTCAACTCCGAGTTCCCTGATGCAAAACGTCGCAGCTGTCGGAGCCCCGCTCCACCCGCTGCAACCGCACTTCACCTATCAACACCAGTGACCGTCGACGACCAAAGACTGGCAGTCCCCACGGAAAAGGCAAAGCCGACCGGAATGCCCCAATCGCAGACAAGCTGCAGATCAAGACCAAACCACCAACAAAGGAAGGCACGCCGACGACTGAGGGTAGACCGCCCATCATAGACCGGTCGGAGACTCACCGCGACCGACAAGCACCCGATCACCAATCGCAGGCCTGTCGGCGATCGAAGGCAGAACTCTAGGCTTAGACAATACAGCAGCATCAGAGGCTCACGATTTCAGGGATGGGCCGAGCGGTTAGAGGCGACCGCTGGCCAGAGTCACGCCGCCACCGAGGAAGGCACAAGCACGCTGGATTGAAGAGGCAAGTAGGAGCAGATGTTGGGGCTAGCGTTACCGTGAAGGAGGAGAGTTTATGGATTTAACTCTTACTTTGTGGATTTAATTATTTATATTCCCATGTCTTGGTTGACTATTGCCATCCCATGTCTTGGTTGACTATTGCCATTTTTTTTTACAAGATTGATGAAATCAATAGAAATAACATTATATCATAGTTATTGCATAGTTAAATTTTTTTTTTCATTTGTTGTTTTTGAAAAAGAGTATTATCATTTCAGTTTAAATCTATGTTTCGAAAGATCTTTTTGTGTTTGACAAATATTTTTATTCTTCACAAGTAATTATTTTTGTTCTTTTTTTTTAGTAGTTGTCGGTGTAAAAAATAAATTCCATTTTGACTGAGATATATGTTTTAAAATTTTTATTATTGAAAAGAATAAATATATAATTTCTAAAATTTCAGAAATTTGGTAAAAAAATTATTAATAATTTAAAATTTATTCTTATTTTTTAATTAAAAATGATTAATAAAATAGTTATGATGTTATTTTATAATTAAAGTAATTATAAGAAAGTATTATCAAATAATATACCAATTACATACCATACAAAATTAATTATAATATAAAAATAAATAGATTCTTAACTAAAAATGTGATTGTGAGTGAAACTATAAAAGTTGTATAACAATGTAAAAATGAGTTAACAAAATTACTATAGATACTCTAACATGTGTATCTATTTCTTTATTTTTTATATTTATAATGAGATGTAGTATAACAAAAAAAAAAAAAAATTAAACATATCAGTAAAGTTGTTGTTAGACAGACCTAACGATTAAACATTCATACATTTCCGATAGGTATACTCCACTCAAATTGAATTGTCATACTTTAAAAAGACAAAAACACAAGTATGATATTTTATTGCATACATATATATTTATTACAAAAAGGTATGATTGATCCGGTTAATGACTATTCCGTCTCATAGAAGAATTTATGTGAACTAACTTTTTAGCTTAATAAGTATTTAATCTATAAAATTTATGATAAATTGTCAATGAAATGAAACTACATATAACCTAAGATATAATATGGTATATAAATACAACGTGAATGAAGAAAATTATATTTACAAACAAATGTTAGAAGAAAATTTGACCAAGTTTATATGGGTATATATGTTCAATTTGACCAAGTTTATTATATTATGTTCATCTACATCGGGCATTGGAGTGAACTTTAAGGTTTTGTAGTTATGAGCTTTTTTTATATATTTTATTTTAGAAGAAACACCCTGGAAGGGTGGGGGATTAAGGTCGGATCCCCAACCTGTATATATTCAAGACCCTAAATGGGCTGTAAAATCCAAAGTCTACACATCCAAACATCAAACGGAAACAAACAACATAAAAAAGGAGAAAAGAAATCAACAACCAAATAATATGAAACTTTTAATTTAAATCAACTTATAGAAATAAAATATAATTTACCTAAAAAATCTTTTATGCTTTTGAATTATTTTTTAAGATTATTGAAATCCAAATGAGATTGTGTACCATATGTATGTAATGGTTCATGAAAAATATAATAGTATTTGAATGAAAAAAAAAAAAAAACTAAAGTTCAACCAAAACTTGCATTTTAAGTACTCTCGTTGAGAGCTTTTTCAGTTGTTTCAATTCATTTCCCTACAATCATCTCCATCCTTAATTGTTGTTCTTCCTCAATAGTCTAAATTTCAATTTGTCCCTTCGCACAATCTGTGTTACTTTTTCATTCTAGGGTTTTTTTGCCCCTTTCTTTTTTTTTTATGGAAGATCGATTTAGAGTCAATCACGACGACGATCTCGTCGAACGTCTCAAAGAGTTCTCCTTATCTCACAGGGAAACGGAAATCATCGATATTGATCAGGAGGATATTCGTTTGAGTGCAGAAGAATGTGAAGGAGTCTCTTTGGCAAGATTATTAAAGATAGGAAGGCTAGCTGGAGTGGTATCAAGCACACAATGAGTCATATATGGAAGCTGTCGCAACCCATGGAGGTCAAGGAACTGGGGCCAAATTATTTCCAATTCATTTTTCAAGACTGAGATGATATGAAGAAAGTTGCAGGAGGCACAACCTGGAGCTTTGAGAACCAGTACCTAATTCTCAAAGAATGGAGCGATAAAATCACTAGTAAGCAACCTTGCTTGTAGGAACTTAACATGTGGGTGCAGGTACTGAATATTCCTGTCAACTGGTTGAGTATCGAGGTGGGATTAAAAATTGGCAGAATGTTAAAAAATGTTAAGAATGTTGTTATTGTTAGCTCTGGTAACCATGGTGGTAAGATTTTACGGCTGCTTGTCATTAACAATTTCGGTGAACCATTGCTGAGGGTCTCCAATATTATGTTGGGAGACCAACTGGTAAATATCAGCTTTAGATATGAAAAGCTGGTAAACCTTTGTCATTACTGCGGATTGATAGGACATTTGGATCGTGGGTGCGCCAAACAGCTGACTAATATAAGCACTAATTTTCTTAAAGAAGGCCAATATGGGGATTGGCTCAAAGCTGCTGATGGGCATAAATGGGTTGAAGTCAGTCCCTCTAGATCCAAAACTCCCCCTCACTCTGATTCTCAAGCTGATGCATGGCACAGATTTTCTCAGAAAGCTTCTTCAAGTCAAGTGGATAAAGGTCAGCATCTCATTCCTTTAAATCCTGACATATCCCAGAACTCAAATCAGGAACCTTTGGCATCCTCATCCTCAGCTAAACTTCCCCCTCACAAAAATCTATGACCATGACAAAAGACTTAAACTTGAAGCCCTCTGACCTCTCAAAGGATATGGAAGTGGAAACCTAGGGCGTCTCACTAACCAAACTCTTTCCTTAATCTCACCATCATTACCATCAACTAAAATTGTTGGAGCAATAAAGAAATGGAAAAGATCTGGAACCAAAGATGGGAGGTTGTAGAGGGAAACTGCTATAACTTCTGCGACTGAGGGGAACAAGAGGAATAGACTGGAAACTGAGGAATTCTTACCTACAATAGAAGAAGCACATACACAGCATACAGACAAAAAGAAGCTCAAATCAAATTCAAAATAGGTGGAGGTTGCAACCTTGAGTGGCACCCTAGTGACCAATGCTAGTTGTGGTATGGAATTGTAGAGGGCTGGGAGGGTCTTCTACAATTTCCCAAATCTTAGAGTTAATCAAAACTCACCACCCACTTTTTCTTTTTCTTTGTGAAGTCAGTTGGTAGAAAATTGGGTTTTGAAGACAGGATGGCGATTGTAGATCTTGTAGGTCTTAGTGGAGGCCTCACTCTTTGCTGGGATCCCTAGGTTCTAGTCAAACAAATGCTCAGGAAGGATTTCTATATAGCAGTTGAGTTCCAGTTCCAATCCCAAGATCCTCAGTGAGGTATGTTTATATATCTTAATGCCTGCAGACTTATCAGAATGGATAAGTGGAAAGAATTAATTGAGGACAGATCCTCTTGGGGAAATCACTGGTTTCCTATTGGAGACTGAAATGATATCAGGTCTAATGCAGAAAAAGCAGGAGGTATCCCCAGAAGTACCAATTTCTGCCTAGGTTTCAATACCTTTATCAATGACATGGAAATGAAAGAAATAAAGATGGAAAGATACCCTTTCACATGGTGCAATAATAGGGCGGATTTGGGGTTAGTTGAAGAGCAACTTGACAGAGTATTTAGCTCATTTGATTGGCTTCAGGCATTCCCAAATGCAACAGTCACTAGCTTAGTCTGAAGTTCCTCTGATCACACTGCTCTCCTTCTTGATATGGGGCTGCCAAGAGAAAAGAGATTCCACTATAATAAGCGCAGGATTGGCAAGGAGGGTTTTGAAGAAACTGTCAAGACAGCTTGGAAAACTCATTCTACAGGCACCCTTTCTATCAACTCAAGAAGAAAATCAAAAGAGTCAGAATTGCCCTACTTTTGTGGAGCTCTAAATTTCAAACTCAGGCTCTTATTGCAGGCCTTACTCATATGCTACAACAATCTCTGAATTTGGATAAATCAAAGCACCAAATAGAAAATATGGGAATTTATGAGGAAAGACTTGGAAAATGCCCATCTACAGGAAGAGATGTACTGGCAGCAGAAAGCCAGGTTGAAATGGCTTAAGAAGAAGACTTTAACACTCGATTCTTTCATGTTTTCACTCTTCACCTAAGAAGACACAATGCCATTACAAGATTGCTCTCTTCAAGTGGTCAAACATTCACCAACCAGGAAGACATTGATCATCACATTGCAGACTTCTACTCAACCCTCTTCTCAACTGAAGGATGTTGGGGGAGGTGATGCTTTGCTTCATCTTATTCCAAAAACCATCACCACAGATATGAATACTGCACTCCTCAAACCAGTGGAGGAAGAAGAAGTTAGGAATGCATTATTCAGCCTTCACCCTGACAAAGCTCCAGGAGAAGAAGGTATGAGTGTTGTCTTTTACCAACACTTTTGGTCCCTCGTAAAGGAGCACTTGTTGTCTGCTATTTTCAGTTTGTTTCAAACTGGAATGCTGCTCCAATACTGGAATCATAGAATATTATCTCTTATTCCTAAATGTCCCAGTCCTAACACTTTGAGTCAATTCAGACCCATTAGTCTATGCAGTGTTGTGTACAAATTTCTATCAAAGGTTGTTGTTCAAAGGCTAAAGCTATGTTTAACCCAGTGCATTAGTGATCATCAATCTGCCTTTGTCCAATGGTAACAATTATTGGATAATGTGATCATTGCACAGGAAACTTTTCATTATCTCAACAGACACTCCTCAGGTAAAAATTACTTTATGGCTCTTAAGTTGGATTTAGTGAAACCTTTTGACTGGGTAGAATGGCTATGTCTAAAGAAAATCATGCTGAAAATGGGTTTTCATCAGGACTTTGTCAAGCTAATTATGGTATGTGTCACATCTGCATCTTACTCCTTCAAAATGAATGGCCTGGTTAGTGGTTTTGTCACCCTGCTCGAGGTATAAGGCAGAGGGACCCCTTGTCCCCCTATCTATTCATTATTGTGGCAGAACTACTCTTATCTCTCATTTTAGATTCAACAGCCAAAGGTCATTTACAGGGACTGAAACTTTCCAGAAATGGTCCTCCTTTATCTCACTTACTCTTTAAAGACGACTCATTATTTTTTTGCAAGGCAGGAGTGGATCAAGCCCCTGTTCATTTGAATCTCCTTCAGCAAGTTAACCTACATAAGTCTGTAGTATTTTTTAGTAGGAACACTCCTAAACAGCTCCAACTCGAAATCTGCAGAACTTTGAATGGAATTGTTTCCCACAAATCCACCAGGTACTTAGGGTTGCCCCTTGGCATTGGGAAGTCCAAAAATGAGGTATTTGATTATCTCCTCAACTCTGTTAAAGCCAAATTGAGCAGTTTGAAATCCAAACTATTAAGTCCAACTGGTAAGGAAGTGTTGCAGAAAGCTGTTGTCCAGGCATTACCCATATTCACAATGTCATGTTTCAAAATTCCCTTAACATTATGCTCAAAAATTCCAGGCTATGTGCAGAATTTTGGTGGAGTTCTGGAGAGCAACAGACTAAGGGTATACATTGGAAGAAATAGAGCCTTCTTTCACTACCCAAACAGCAAGGAGGCCTTGGTTTTCTTGATCTCAGGTTGTTCAACCAAGCACTTATTTGCAAGCAACTCTGGAGGATTGTTACCAACCCTGATCTTTTAGTAAGCAAAATTCTCAAAGACATGTATTTTCCTAACCACTTTCTCATTCATGCTGCCAAAACCTAAAGTGGTTCTTGGATGTGGAATACTTAGATGGAAATGATGCCTTTCTTCTCTCAGTGGCTTAAAATTGAAATCAGAAGTGGTGCAACCACTAGAATTGATGATTTAAACTAGGTGCCTGCTCTTTCTAAACCTGCCCCTCAACTTATTAATTTAGCTAGAGGCCACTTGAATTGGGTTAAAGAGTTGATTTCTGTAGATGGGAGAGAGTGGAATTAATGGCTAAATAAGCAGGTTTTCCCTGAACCTGATTGCACAACCATTCTCAGTATTTCCAATCTTAAGCAAGATAAAGAGGATAGGCAGTATTGGGGCCTTCATCAAAATGGCCTTTTTACTGTATCTAGCACTTATGCACATCTTTCAGAGTAGAAGCTTTTGCAGCTTGATATTCCTGAGAGCAGCTCAAACACATCCATAAGAAAAACTCACACTTACAGATGCTGAAAACTGAAAATATTAGGCAAAGTGAAACATTTCTTGTGGAAGAGCATTTCAGGTACTCTCCATGTTGCTGTTCATTTAAGAAGAAGAAGCTGGACATTGACACAACATGCACTCTCTGTGGAGAATCACCAGAGACAGTGGAACATCTGCTTTTCTCATGCAACAGAGCGAGCAGACTTTGGGATTTAGCCTCTCTACACTGCGACACCAACACTTGCAGAACAGACACATTCAAAGGCTGGTGGCAACAGGTTTGTTCCCTTGATCATTCAGAGATAGCTGATGCTCGGATTCAACTCTTCACTTATCTGCTTTGGTGACTTCGGAAGTCAAGGAACCTCTGGGTCTTTCAAAAAGCCTTAATCCCAGTGCACAGGTTGATCAAAGCAACTCATAGTGATTGGTTGGACTATCTTCAAGCTTCCGAGTCATCTTTCTAATGTATCAACCATGTATTAGTCTTATTAGTTGTCCTTTATCAATCTCAGACTTCTCATTTTTTTCAGGTTTTCTTTGGGTTTCTAGGTGGATGTTTTGTACCTTGCTAGGCTTTGAGGCAGTGGTCGGGTGCTAAATTTCTGTTTTTTATTTCTTCTATATCTTTGTTGAGGTTCTAGTCCACTACATGTGTGCCTCTTAGTTTAATCTTTCCGAATTTGGTGTATCTTATTGTACTATGGACATGATTCTCTTTTGAGTTTTAGTAATACAATCCTCTATCGTTTCGGGAAAAAAAAAAACATATATTTATAACTCATGAAAATAACTATAATTAATTAGATCAAATGAAAAAATACATATGAAAACTATGTCACTGAAAAAAGGAACATAATATGAATAATAATTAAAAAGTTTGCTAACACATATAATTGAATTATAACTTTCTTTTATTTAGTCAATAAAAATAATGACAAAGAATGGTCTTCTTCAACAAGAAAATAAAACAAAATCGTAAACTATCACATGCAATGATTCTTGTAAAAGATTTCAATATAGTTTTACTGTTGATATTTCTCAATCTTCCCCAAACAAAAAGAAATCAAATAAATAAGACTAACTTAGATAATGAAGGTTTGTCAATCAAAATTTTCATGCAATCTTTTAACATGACTTTTAAATATTATTATTTTGAAAACTATATTTCAACTTTCAATATATTTGACACAATTCATTACGTACTGTACTTCTTTTGTTAGATTAATGAAATATAATAATGCAAGAAATTGAATAGACAATAAAAATATAAAAGAGGGAATATAAACATTAAAATATAAACACGTGCATCGCACGTGCATTTTACTAGTTAACTCAAAATGTAAGAAAGAATGAAAACATTGAGATCTAACAGCACGTTACTTACATGGGTTAGATAGATAGAAAAAAAAAAGTGAAAATAAAGAGAGTTAGATAAAAGGAGACGAGCAAAAGGCGGGGGTGAAAAAAAACCAAATTGAGCTCATCAATAAATGAGTTGATGTATGTATAATAATAGCCACATACAAATATACAATCTCCCTCTCGCTCTATTTTTTCCCCTCTCTCTCTCTCTCTCTCTCTCTTTCCCTCTCTCTCTCTCTGTGTGACCCACATACAAATACACTTTTTCCTCCCTCATTAATGAATGTTCCCATGGGATCTTAACACATGACATTCTAATAAGAAGAGATTCTGATGGGGACATGCATTTCCCTTCAGAGGTACACCACCAAACCTGAGCTGAAGCTAAGGTTGTCTCGGGAAGGCAACATATTTGACAAGTACCATGTGGGCAAAGAGCTTGGGAGAGGGGAGTTTGGGGTGACGTACCAATGTTTTGACAATGTGAAAGGTGAGTGGGTTGCATGCAAGAAGATCTCTAAGAGCAAGCTTAGGACGGAGATTGACATGGAGGATGTAAAGAGAGAGGTTGAGATCATGCGCCATTTGCCCCCACATCCAAAC
The DNA here is from genome assembly GCA_008636005.1 of Striga asiatica. Lineage (NCBI taxonomy): Eukaryota > Viridiplantae > Streptophyta > Magnoliopsida > Lamiales > Orobanchaceae > Striga > Striga asiatica. Next base: position 41,539 of record BKCP01005417.1, on the reverse strand, counting down.
ATCGTAACATACAAAGAGGTGTTTGAGGACAATGAAGCTGTGTACCTCGTCATGGAGCTCTGTCAGGGAGGGGAATTGTTCGATAGAATAGTTGCAAGAGGGCATTACACGGAAAGGGCAGCTGCCCACGTTACCAAAACCATTCTTCACGTGCTCAAGGTATCAATCTATATATGTATCTATGTACAGGATTTTATTTATTTATTTATTTTTTTGGAGCGATAGGGAATTTTATAGATAAAACCGCAGAAATGTGCAAATATACAGCCCCGTAACTGAATAATACAACCAATAGCTGAATAAACTGGGAGAACGGAACTGAAGTCTTCCTAGAACCTGACAATAACAACGCTAGAAAAAAAAGACACAAAACTGACGACACGACAAACAATAATAAAAACTACAAAGCTCCCAAAAGGAGAATAAAACCAAAACGATCCCAAAGGGATAATACTCGTATGACGTATCTATGTACATGAATCAATATATACAAACTTAATTAATTCAAACCTGATTTTAATTGAATTCAGGTTTGCCATGAACATGGAGTCATACATAGAGATCTAAAGCCAGAGAATTTTTTGTACGCTAATGATTCTGAAAATGCTCCCCTAAAGGCAATTGATTTTGGGCTTTCTATATTCTTCCAACCAGGTCAATCCAACTACACTACACAATTGATTGTTATATATATAATGTGTCACCATATCATGTCTTTTATACTGAAATCAGGTCAACTATTTAGTGAAATCGTTGGGAGCCCTTATTACATGGCCCCTGAGCTTCTTAGGCGCAATTATGGTCCAGAAATTGATGTTTGGAGTGCTGGTGTTATTCTCTACATTTTATTATGTGGAGTTCCTCCTTTTTGGGCAGGTAAACCAATTTATTCTCCCCCAAACATACTTCAAAATACAACATCATCGAATTGAAATTTTGTTATAAAGCTGAAAATTGTTACAATTAATAAATCCACTTCAGTTATCCTAAAACGTTCGTATAATGCATCATAAACATTACTTAGAATGAGTTTTAAAAAAAAATTATCTAGTATGAGTTACAATAACATTGCCTTAACATTATGATGTGGCGATTGAATGTATTATCTAGCGCAGAAACTGAAGAAGGAATTGCACAGGCAATTGTGCATGGTGAGATAGATTTTCAAAGGGATCCATGGCCTAGAATCAGCGAGGATGCCAAGGATCTTGTCCGAGGCATGCTTCAGCAAAATCCTTACACCCGCCTAACTGTTGAAGAAGTCCTTCGTAAGTCTAACTTAACTGCATGCATCACAAACACTGATATTAGACATCAATGCAACATATTTAACAGTAATCTCAAATTAAATATGTTGTTTCACCGAATTGAACAAGATTTCACCTATAAACATATTTTCTCAAACTTATGAGTGTGTTTTACCGTTAAAATACTAGTTATTTGTTTCGAATCGAACTAGTATGCTAGTCTCTTTCATTAAGTAGACGAACTGACGACAAAGCGCCTACTATTTGCTCTGAAAATAATAATAATTTTGTACATTATTACTATTCAAGCAGCCGATATGTTGTAATTGTATATGGAAAAAATAATAATAATACTAATTGTTGTGCATTGTTGTGTTTTATGAAGAAAGCCAATGGATACAAAGGGCTGACAAAGTTCCAGATATTTCTTTAGGAGAAGGTGTTATAACAAGAATTAAGCAATTCTCGTTGATGAATAAATTTAAGAAAAGGGTCCTTAGTGTAAGTTCCTGATCAGATACTCAATTCATCAATTAATTACTCATTCTTTAGTTAGATGACGTATTTTCGTCAATTATATGTTCAATATATGTTTATAGGTGGTGGCAGATAACTTGCCTGATGAGCAAGTAGATGGGATAAAAGAAATGTTCAATATGATGGACACAGACAAGAATGGGAATTTAAATTTTCAAGAGTTGAAAGATGGGCTATATATGTTTGGACAAGCAGTTGCGGATCATGATGTCCAATTACTACTTGATGCAGTAAGTATATATCATTATATTGAAGGGAGTGAGACCATATATTTTCTAGAAATAGAATTATATTTTTACTCACTCATCTTGTCAAATGACTTACATCATACTCATATTTAAAATATCCAAACCAAATGGTTTTAGCAACAAAACATATAGACACTTACTTTCAGATGACTCTTTAAACCATCTAAGAGACATTTAGCTTAACTAGGAGACATTTAGGAATACTACAAGACGTTGACCAAATACAAAGAGATATCTTTGACTGAAGTAAATTCAGTTTACTCCAACAATGCCTCCCGTAAACTTAATTTGCTTTGCACTCCCAATTCGGCAACATTCTTTGCGAAGATCATCCCTCCGAGCGGTTTTGTGAATATGTCAGCAATTTTCATGTTGCTTCGGCAATATTCTAGCATAATTTTACCTTCACTTACGAGTTCACGCACGAAGTGATATCTCATCCTCATATGTTTCGTTCTTCCATGCAAGACCGGATCTTTTGTAACTGAAATGGTCGATTTGTTGTCACAATAGATCACTGTAGGATTTTTCTGCTTTTGATTCAAATTTTTCAGAATGTTTTTTAGACATAAAGAATGACAAGCTGTTAATGACTCCGCGATATACTCCGCTTCGGTCATCGAAAGAGCCACAACCTTTTGCTTTTTCGAACACAAGATATTTCTCTACTTCCAAGGTTAAACACGTAAGCGGAAGTGCTTCGAGAGTCATCAACGCATCCTCCAAGATCGCTATCGGTATATCCTACCAGTTTGACATCGATACCGGATTTATAAAAGATACCAAAATCCATCGTACCTTTTATGCATCGAAGTATTCTTCTGGCAGCTTCCCAGTGGTTTGAGTACGGATTTTTCAGGAAATGGCTAACCATACTTACAGCGAACATGATGTTCGGTCTCGTGGCGGTGAGATACATCAAATTTCCTACGAGGCTCCGGTACATCGTGGAGTTCACGAGTTTTCCTTCTCCTTCTTTGCTTAGTTTCATCCGGTTAGGCACGGTGTAGAAACCAGATTAGCTTCCTCTATTCAAAACTTTCTAAGCACTTCCTCCACATATTTTCCTTGTGAAATAAAAATTCCGTCACTTGTTTGGGCGATGTTGATTCCCAAAAAATGATGGAGTTCGCCCAAGTCCGTCATTTCGAACTCTTTCATCATTGATTTCTTGAAATATGCTAGCATTTTCAAATCATCTCCGGTGAAAATAAGGTCATCAACGTAGATACTTACGAGCATGAAGCCGTTGCTGGAGTTTCTCTTGACATAAAGAGTGTGCTCGTATGGACACCTTTCAAAACCATTCTTTGAAAAATATTCATTTATCCTTCCGTACCAAGCACGAGGTGATTATTTTAGCCCATACAACGCCTTTTTGAGTTTGTGGACTTTTTCTTCTTCGCCCTTTTTTACGAAACCGGGTGGCTGCTCAACGTACACCTCTTGTTCCATTTAGAAAGGTGGACTTCACATAAATTTGAAAAATATTCCACCGGTTTTGGGCTGCGAGAGAAATTATTAGCCGAACAGTATGAAGTCGAGATACAGGAGCGAAAACCGCATTGAAATCTTCTCCTTCCTTCTGTTTGTACCCTTTGGCAACCAATCGAGCTTTTTGTTTGTTGACGGAACCGTCTGGATTGGTTTTTGTTTTGAACACCCATTTCACACCAATGAGACTTTTGTTGGGAGGGAGAGAAGTGAGCTCCCAAGTACCTTTTTCTCAATCGACTCGATCTCCTTTTTCATAGCGGCGCACCATTTTTGCTCTTTTACTGCTTCGTCGTAAGATATCGGGTCTTCTCCAGCAAAAAAGGCAAAAAACAGATTGCCTTCTTGAGCGATTTCGTTTGATTCGTCATAAATTTCTCGCAGGCTTCGCGTCCTTCTTCCTGGTGTATTTTCAGGACTGTCAGGAGTTATTGGCTAGTCTTCATTCTCATTTTCAGGTGGCTAAGAATTGTCACCATTGTCAAGAGTTTCGAGGCCGGTAGATTCAACGAAGTTGTAGCAAGCATCTTCACTGAAGCGAACATCCCTGCTTATAACAATTTTTTTCGTTTTTGGGTTATAAAGCTTGTAGGCTTTTGTCTTCATACTGTAGCCGATGAAGACGCATTTTTCTGCTTTATCATCCAACTTTGATCTCAATGCATCCGCTATGTGAGAATAAGCTAGGTAACCGAAAGTTTTGAGGTGACCTACATTCGGTTTCTGTCCATGCCATACCTCATTTGGAGTACCATCTTTCAAGATTTTCGTGGGTGAGCGGTTGATCAAATACACGGCGCACGAGACTGCTTCTGCCCAAAAAATAGCAGGCAAGTTTTTCTTTTTTAGCATGCATCTCACCATGTTCATGATTGTTTGATTTTTGCGCTCTGCGACCCCGTTATGTTGTGGTGTATAACGTGCTGTCAATTCATGCCTAATTCCATATTTTTGGCAAAAATCAGTAAATAACGAAGACACGAACTCGCCTCCACGATCACTTCTTACGTTCTTCACTTCGAGCCCGGATGATTTTTCGACTTTTAATTTAAAATCTTTGAAACATGAAAGAGTTTCTGATTTTTCCTTCACGCAGTAGACCCAAATTTTTCTTGCATAATCATCGAAAAATAACAAGAAATACTTACTACCGCCTAGAAAATCAACCTCATCGAACCACACAAGTCGGTGTGAAAAAGTTCCAACGGTGCCTTTGATGTCCAGGTTGACTTTGATGGGAACGAATCGCGATTTTGTTTTCCCATCTGACACTCCTCGCAAATTTCAGCATCATCTTCTATTTTGGGTAGCCCTTCCACGATGCTTTTGTTGCACATCTCCTTCAACCGTCGGTAGTTCAGGTGCCCGTATCGGTCATGCGACAACTTAGACGTTTCCTTGCTAGAAGTAACATAGCAAGAATTATTAACACCGTCAAGTTTGACTGGAAACAAATTATTTGAAGCCAATCCGATTTCAGCAACGAGAAGAATATTCTTTTTCATGATACACGAATCTTTAGCGAACTGGAAATTGAACCCCTTCTTCATCAATTGACCAACGCTCAATAGATTACTTGATAATCCCGAAACGTAAAAGACATTTGACATTTTTTCAATTCTTCTTGTCTTTGTTTTGAACGTGATTTCACCGACACCTTGGATTTCGAGTGTTTTAGCGTCTCCAATAGTCACCTGTCCAAGGTTAGCATCTTCTAGCATTGAAAATAATTTTTTATTTCCAGTCATGTGCTTACTTGCACCGCTGTCCAGATACCAAATATCATCAACGCTACCTTCAGACGCTATTAGAAGAGTTTCGAATTACCAGACTAGTCTTTATGAACATAGCTTGCCTCACGTTTCTTCTCTGGATATTTTTCCCAACAGTCAGCTTCTTTGTGTCCTAGTTTATGACAGAAATTGCACTCAAAGTAGGGTATTTTTACCTTTGTAGCGTCCTTTTCCCTTTTGATTTTTGGAAGTTGGTTTTTCGTCACTTTTAGAGTCGTTGTTTTTTTTTTTTCTTGTGACTGGATTTGTTTTCCACATTTTCCACGCCCTTTGCCTCGTCCTTGAAAAGATTCAAGGCCTCCCGAATGTTGGGACTTCAAAGATTGATCCTGCGTTGTATTTTGAGGATTCCTTTGAAGGAGTCTAATTTCATGAGCTTCTAGTCGTCCTTGTAGACTTTCCACGGACATTTTCGAAGTGTCTTGAGACTCTTCGATAGCAACAACGATGTAATCGAATTTTTTCGGTAAGCTCCACAGAACTTTTTCAACGATCTTTTCGTTGTCGACTATCTCTCCGTTTGAGGACATTTTATTTATTATGGAGGTAACCCGCGTGAAGTAGTCTGAGACTTTTTCATTCTCTCATTTCTAACTTCTCGAATTCTTTCCGTAGTGCCTGCAACTGGACCTTCTTCACATTTTCTTGACCGGAATAGGTGGTTTGTAAAATATCCCACGCTTCTTTTGCATTTTCTGCCTTCGCAATTCTTTCTTAGACCGGAATTTCAAGCACTTGACAAATTTGGAAAAGTGCTTTTCGGTCTCTTCGTTTCTCATTTTTTTCAGCTTCGGTCAGTTGGGCTACGTTTGCTGGTTGGACGACACCATCTTCGACTACACCCCATAGGTCCTGAGATTCAAGATACAATTTCATGAGATTACTCCAATAATCATATTTTTCTCCGTTGAACTTTGGAACGAGAGAAATGAGTTGGCCCGACATTTTGAGAACCAATGCTCTGATACCAGATTGAAGGGAGTGAGATCATATATTTTCTAGAAATAGAATTGTATTTTTACTCACTCATCTTGTCAAATGACTTACATCAGACTCATATTTAAAATATCCAAACCAAATGGTATTTAGTAACAAAATAAAGAGACACTTACTTTCAGATGACTCTTTAAACCATCTAAGAGACATTTAGCTTAACTAGGAGACATTTAGGAATACTAAAAGACGTTGACCAAATACAAAGAGATATCTTTGACTGAAGTAAATTTAGTTTACTCCAACAATTATATTATACCCACAACACCACACAGACTCAGGTGAAATTAAATAATTTAATATTGTAATATCTATATATATATATATATATATATAATTATTGGTATAACATTAAACAAAACCTAATTATAAAACCTATATAGATTTTCCGCCCAAAATTATAATATAATAAAACCTATATAGATTTACCGCCAAAAAAATTACAAGTTCATTTTATCATTTTTTTAGAAAGTGGTTTAATTATGTAATAAATATTATAATATTATGTAAAAATTGTAACGATTATGTTTTAGAAAATGATTTAATGTACTTTTTATTATTTAGATAAATGGTAAGTAATATTATATTTTGGTGTAACTGTTAAATATTGCTACTAAATATCTTTTTTTTGTAAAATATATCTATATATATATATAATTGTTGACAGAGCAATAAATAAAATGCTCAAATTATATAAAAAAATATATTATTCGCTTTATTCATACAACAATTGTCATTAATATATTGCAAATTCTCAAATAACTTACTTAGTTAATATAACAATTAATTATAAATGTGATACATATTATAAAATATTTTTTATACTTTTTTTATAATCTGTGCATATGCACAGGATGGATTACTAGTTAATGATAATTTGTTGTTATTAGGCGGATACAGATGGAAATGGGATGCTTAATTGTGAAGAATTTGTGACTCTGGCAGTGCACTTGCAGAAGATAAGCAACGATGAGTTACTGCATCAAGCCTTCTTACAGTTTGACAATAATCAGAGCGGATACATTGAGTTTGAGGAGCTGCAACTCTCTCTCTTATTAGATGACCATTTTGGTCCTACAAATGACCAACTTGTACAAGATATTATTTTTGATGCTGACCTGGACAAGGTAGCATATCACATCATATCTACCTTACTTTTTGGTAAATAATTTTTTTCAACCTGTACTATAGGTGTTTTTAGGATTTTTAACCTAAAATATTTTTTATCTGTACAATGCAACTGAACTACATATAAAGTCACTATTTGCACGCTCGACCACATCTTGACCATACACGTGTCCTTTTTTATAGATGATCGGACGGTCAAAAAGTAGTCAAGCGTGCAAATAATTGTATATATATAGTTCAGGTTGCATTTATAAAAAAAAAAAAAAACTTTGAATTGAAAATCTAAAAAACACGTGTATAGCAGAAATTAGAAAAAATTATTTACCCCTACTTTTTTTATGCAGAGATGCTTATTCAATTTGTAGACGTACATAATAACTGTGATAATATATATATTTAGGACGGGCGCATAAGTTTCCCAGAGTTCAAGGCGATGATGACGACAGGAATGGATTGGAAGATGGGATCTCGACAATACTCACGGGTTTTGCTCAACGCTCTTAGCATCAGACTTTTTAAAGATGCTCAAAATATGCCACTCACAATCTAAATTTTCTTTCTTATATTAAAGGTACATTTGTTTTTAAATGTTAGAATATTGAGTGTATTTTAAATATTAGTCCCATTTGATATTAATTTCTCAACCTTCCCAGCTGCCAATTAATCTCATAGGAAATGCATGCGTGAAGAAATTATATTTGGTGAACAAATTGTCAAATTCTTCAACTACAAATATCAAAAATCCCAACCCCAAACCAATAATCATCAACATCTTGTAACCAATTTTCATCTATAAATACTCATCAACTCATTTGATGAAAAACACACAAAAGAGAAGAAAGAAACACGGCAGAGAATAGAAGTGATGGGAAAAGAAGAAAGAAAAAAAAAATATTAGTGAGGAAAAATTATCATATAGATAATTTTATTAATATTTTTAAGTGCTCAATTCTCGACTCCTATCCAGTTCGCCGGAGCTCGTAAATCTGGTGTGCTACAGATTTAGAGACGTTTGTCGTTGTATCTTTCGGGAAGTTACGCCTGAACCGTTAGCTGCCACACGGGGCGTATTCTTCTTGCGGAAAGAGTTTTACTCGCCTCGGCTATAATATTTCCGTTTTAATTTAATTTAATTTATTTTTCATTTGTAATTTATTTTTTTCAGTTCAATTGTAATTTTCTATTTTTAGATTATTTGTAAGAACTAAAAAATACATATCAGTTCGTAGGATTTCCGTGTAATTTTATACCCGATTTATAACAATCGCAGAAGAATATCTCTACCTACTGGACTGATGGCTTCCACTGGAAATGGTTCCAACACTCAGCATCCGATCAATCATGTACCTGCTGTCCATGTCCCTACTGCCGAGAAGCCCAAAAAAATCAATGGGCTTGATTTTAAAAGGTGGCAACAAAAGATGCATTTTTACCAGACCACTTTGGGTTTGGTGAAATACCTGAAGAACGACCCCCCGGTTATTGCTGAAAATGAGACCAATACTGAACTACGCACTGCGTACGAAGCTTGAGGGCAAGATGATTACCTTTGCCGTAACTATGTCCTGAACGGACTTAGTAACGTGTTGTACAATGTGTACAGCTCGGTTGGTTCTGCCAAAGAGCTTTGGGCTGCTTTGGAAATGAAGTACAAGACCGAGGATGCCGGGGCGAAGAAATTCTTCGTCGGAAAATTTCTTGACTTCAAAATGGTTGACACAAAGACCGTTGTGTCACAAGTGCAAGAATTCCAACTCATCTTGCACGATATTCATGCTGAGGGAATGTCTCTGAGCGAGTCATTCCAAGTTGCGGCTGTGATTGAAAAACTGCCGACGGGTTGGAAAGACTTCAAGAACTACCTCAAACATAAGAGGAAGGAAATGAGTCTTGAAGACTTGATTGTTCGTCTTCGTATTGAGGAGGACAATCGTAATTCATCGGGGAAAATTCCGATGATGGAGGCTCGTGCTAACTTGATAGAGCAAGGCAACTCGAGCAAGAGGAAGTCCCTAGACAAAGGGAAGCAGCCTGCCAAGGTTTGGAAGTTTACCTGAACTTGTTATAATTGTGGAAAGCCGAACCATATGGCTAAAGATTGCAAGAGGCCAAAGAAGGCTGGGCCAAAGAAAGGTAAACCGAGTGCCCTTGTGGCTGAACACGGCCCTGTGCCGGGTGAACTGACCGACTTTGATATGTCGGCTGTGGTGTTTGAAGCCAATATGGTGGATAACCCAAGGGAGTGGTACATCGATACTGGTGCCACTCGTCATGTGTGTTCCGATAAGGAGGTGTTCTCTGAATACACTCCTGCTAAGAGTCGGAAACTTTACATGGCAAACTCCGCCACGGCTGATGTGGCTGGAGTGGGCACTGTGGTGCTGAAGCTGACTTCTGGAAAGAAGTTGAAGCTTAAGGATGTTCTGCATGTCCCAGACATCCGCAAGAATTTGGTCTCCGGATCTCTTCTTGTTGAGCATGGATTTAGGCTGGTATTTGATGCTAAGAAATTTGTTCTTAGCAAGTTTGGAACTTTCCTTGGTCGTGGCTATCTCGACAATGGTATGTTTAAAATGAATGTAATGGCCGTGAGCTGTGTAACCGTTTTAAATGATAATGAAAAGCATATTTTTGTTTATACCGTTGAGTGCTCTGATTTATGGCATATTAGATTGGGACATGTAAATCGAAATGCAATTAAACGGTTTATGAATTTAGAATTAATTCCTCTAAAATTGAATCACATAAGAAATGTGAGATTTGTATTGAAGCAAAAATGGCTAAGTTGCCTTTTCACTCGGTGGAAAGGTGTACTGAACCATTAGGCTTAATCAATACTGATGTATGTGATATGAAAAGTGTGCAAACAAGAACGGGTAAAAAGTATTTTATTACTTTTATCGATGATTGCACAAGGTTTTGCTATTTATATTTATTAAGAAGAAAAGACGAGGCTGTGGAAGCATTTAAAATCTATAAGACCGAAGTTGAAAATCAACTCGGCAAAAGGATTAAAATAATCCGAAGTGATAGGGTGGGGAGTATGTAGCTCCTTTTGAACAAATATGTTCTGAATATGGCATAATTCATCAAACGACTGCCCCTTATTCTGCACAGTCAAACGGTGTTGCTGAACGCAAAAACCGTACTTTAAAAGATAAGGATTATCAGAACCCAAGATGGAATTGTCTTGTCACAATCTCTTTATGTAGAGAAAGTGGTCAAGAAATTTGATACCTATGACGGTGCACAGTCTAGGTGTAAGACACCCATTGATCTTAGTATAAATTTGGTAGACAATAAAGGTCAACCAGTGGCTCAGTTAGAATATTCACGGATAATAGGGAGTTTGATGTACTTGACGAATTGTACACGACCAGACTTGGCCTACCCTGTGAATAAGTTGAGCAGATTTACGAGCAATCCCAGTCATGAACACTGGAATGCTTTGAGAAGGGTACTTAAGTACTTGAGGTACACCCTTGAATACGGGCTAAAATACTCGAGATATCCAGCCGTACTTGAAGGGTATTGTGATGCAAGCTGGATATCAGATTCGAGAGATTCTCGCTCCACTAGCGGATATGTATTCTGCATTGGAGGAGGTGCAGTTTCATGGAAATCCACAAAACAAACGTGTATAGCTCGGTCAACGATGGAATCGGAGTTCATCGCTTTAGATAAAGCTGGTGAAGAAGCCGAGTGGCTTAGAAATTTTTTATCTGATATTCCATGTTGGAATAAGACTTTGCCGCCTGTGATGATTCACTGTGATAGCCAAGCTGCTATAGGTAGGGCGCAAAGCAACTTGTATAACGGTAAGTCTAGACATATTCGTCATAGACATAATACCATACGACAATTGATCTCTAATGGTGTTATTTCCATTGACTATGTGAAATCTAAGGATAATTTGGCTGATCCTTTGACGAAAGGATTAAATAGAGATCAATTGGTAGTTCTGCTAGAGGGAATGGGCTTAAAAATCCACAATGTAACGAATGATCATAGTAGTAACCCTACCATGCTGAGTGGAGATCCCACGAACTTGGTTCAAAGGGAAAACTAAGCTATGAAAATTCAGTTGAGCACTTGGAACATATGAATATCCAAAGCTATTCCCTAAAGCACTCCAAGTGCATGATGACCTGTTGATTGTGGTGAGGGTAAGTCATGTGGACTTTTAATGAATCCCTAACCTTGTAAAGGTGGAGTATTACATGATACTCTTGATAGGGAGGTCAGCTATATAAGTGTGAAGTGTGGGCCGCTTCAAATGTAAACACTTATGAATCCATTGTGTTGTTCATGGCCAAAACGAACACGACGATAGAACGGAATGGAGTGAAAACTCTATTGTGTAAATGTCATTGTCTCGGTGTACACTACGGAGGAATAGTTCAAGGCATCATGTCCACTAGTCCACCAGTGCATCCGATGATGTTTACAAAGAAAGGTTCAAAGCCTAAAGCTACCTTTTCTGATGCAATAGAGTTTTGCGAAGATTGAGCACAATAGTATACATATATTTAATTTACACTCATGTGGGGGATTGTTAGAATATTGAGTGTATTTTAAATATTAGTCCCATTTGATATTGATTTCTCAACCTTCCCAGCTGCCAATTGATCTCATAAGAAATGCATGCGTGAAGAAATTATATTTGGTGAACAAATTGTCAAATTCTTCAACTAAAAATACCAAAAATCCCAACCCCAAACCAATAATCATCAACATCTTGTAACCAATTTTCATCTATAAATACTCATCAACTCATTTGATGAAAAACACACAAAAGAGAAGAAAGAAACACGGCAGAGAATAGAAGTGAAGGGAAAAGAAGAAAGGAAAAAAAAAACATTAGTGAGGAAAAATTATCATATAGTTCGCCGGAGCTCGTAAATCTGGTGTGCTACAGATTTAGAGACGTTTGCCGTTGTATCTTTGGGGAAGTTACGCCTGAACCGTTAGCTGCCACACAGGGCGTATTCTTCTTGCGGGAAGAGTTTTACTCGCCTCGGCTACAATATTTTCCGTTTTAATTTAATTTAATTTATTTTTTATTTGTAATTTATTTTTTTCAGTTCAATTGTAATTTTCTATTTTTAGATTATTTGTAAGAACTGAAAAATACATATCAGTTCGTAGGATTCCCGTGTAATTTTATACCCGATTTATAACATTAAAAAAAAAACAATTTTATGTACTTAAGTTAGCACCAAAATCCCAACCACTTTAGTTTCTATCTTTCAAATTGTGTCCAACTACTTTTGTGATGCGCCTAGCTCAAAACGAACATTCACCTGTTTTAAATTACTAGTGAAATGCATATTATATTGTTGTTTTTTTAATTAAAGTTATTTTTATTATTAAATTTATATTTAATAGTATAATATATTTTTTCCCATTAGTTTAACATAAAAATAGTTTATTTTATGATCGGGAATAATTAATGTGTTGAATAATGAAATATAATATTTAATACTATTAACCAAACTCTATGATGAATAAAATTACATAAAAAAACATTGAGTTGAAAATTCAAAATAAAATTAATATTTTTTTATGAAATTTTAATTGCTAAAGAAATTTATGTCGTTCTTGATTTTGTTGTTTAATAATATCCTCATTATGCTTAAAACAATGATTAATATTGTCATCATAATATAGTTTTCTAATATATATCTTTTGCTTTATACTCTTTGAATAATAATTCAAATTTGTTATAACTATCATTTGTAATGATAATATTTTGTTGTTGACTGGAAGCTAATCAAATATGTGTGAATGTTTGGTTCTCTATTATTTTGATTATAGTGGTTGCAAATTCAATTATATTTGCAAGTATAATATTTTATAATACTTAGATATATTTTTTCTCTGGTTATAATAACATAAGAGATAAATAAATATTTGAAAATGTCTTTAAAGTCGTACCTATTTCAAAAAATACTTTACTTGAAAAAACTTTGTAGCAATAATATCCTTGTTTGATTAAAGGTACTCATCTATCTGTATATATTGTCCTGCATTGGTTGATTGAAGCTAATCATCTATATATATTGTCCAACATAAATTATTCTTGAATAACCTAACGTTGCCATGCATGCATTATCATTTTCATTCATAGAATTTCAAGACTATCTTGAATGTGAAAAAATAATGCAGTTTAAATGAATTATAAAATAATGATTCTATCATATTTTATTTTATCTTAATATTATTTTTATATATTCGTCAATATTTTTATATAGTTTATTTTAGAAAATTCTAGAGTTTGGTAACGGAACCATTCCTTTGAATAAAAATACAATAAAAAGTTTGCCACGTCAACATATATTGACTACAACTATGGACACATATCAAACTAAAAGATAATATTTACAGAACGGAGTCACATCATGACGAGATAGTAGTCATCTCCATATATTTTTCTGACTTTTGAAAATTGATTTGAAGCACCTAATATGCGAATGAGTTTATAAATAAGATTGACTAATGAAAACAAAGTAATTGTACTATTTATTTCTATTTAACTGTAACTAAGATTAAGTTTTCGTTATTTTATTTTATTTTTATAATTACTCTATTTCTATTTACATTACAATTAAATAAAATGGTAGATTAATTTAGGTAACACATATTATGACAAAAAAAAGCATTTATACTATACATACTTCAAATTTAGGGGAGATATAGAATCACGCTTAAACAGTAAACAATGAACGTTCTGTAAGCACCCTCTTCCTATCTTTAGAAAAACACTTATTTTTCTCAAAAACTTTTTCGAAAACAATTTAATTTTAAAAACATTCTTATGGTACTTACTTTAAAAACATTTAGGTTCTTAGGAAATCACATCCCAAATCTTACTTTCTTTTCAAATCAATGAAGACAAAGCAGAGCGTACGAGTACTTAGTCTTTAGTTGAAAACAACTGAATTTTAAACAACACTTGGTCTCAAAACATGAAAACTAAAGCATGTTCAAAAATGTTTATGGAAGCATAAAGAAATAAATAACTTTTGACCACCATCGCCCGTCACGTCCGCTGTCAGTAACTTAACGTGAAAAGATGATTGTAGGGGGGGTGAAAAAAACAACTAGCCCATCTTGAGCCTATACTATGCAGTTATTCATTATAATTAACGGATACCATGATATTAGCATGTAACGCAAATAAACTGATCTCATCCCCGTCTCATAGGTGGAAACATGATTGCTTATCGCCGTCTCATACGCGGAAGCATAACAATTCATCGTTATCTCATAGGCGGAAACATAATAGCTCATCGATGTCTCATAGGCGGAAGGATTTGATCAATCTACCCATAAGTGGAAGGAGTGCACGTGCTTCTTTGTGAGGGCTCGACTCCTCTTAATCTACAATTTAAATATTTTATGTAACACCCCAGTATTTTATTAATAACAACGCGACCTTAGCTTCCGAGTGTAAGCTAATCTTTATTAATAAATACTTGATTTTAGCTTTCGAGTGTAAGCTATTCCATTCATAAGTTCCAAGTTCGAGAATTATTCGAATGAGATTTATCTCAAAGCTGAATATTTTCTAGTTCAAGTCTTGGTCTGTGTATTTCAGAAATGGACATTATTATTCCTCTATGAACCAAGAATAGTAGCATTAGTCGAGAAGAGGATCGAGTCCAAGTGTACTCGAGTGATTATAGAAAAATCGAGCCTCGACCCAAAGCTGAGTCAAGCTCGGCCGAGCCGCGTGCAACCCAAGTCGCGCCCAGCACCTCACTCGGCCCAGCTCTCATCCACACTCTTTCGCCCAGTACAGTATCCCAGCTTGCGCGATCCAGCCTACCCTCGAGCAGCAACCCAACAATTTCTGTAGTATTATACTCATTTCACGGAAAGGCATGTGAAACGAGTTAGTATCTGGCTTCTAGGGCTCCACAAATACAGAAATAAGTGGAGTGTCCAGGTGAGTATGCATGGAGTCCGCCAGATGTGACAGCCCGGTCTAAACTACCAGAGCGCGTGGAGCGAGAGCCATACGAGAGAGCCAATCCCTCAACCTGATGTGCGCTCCCTGTTGCATTTCAGCATGCCTCTAAGCTCTCCAGCCCATATACGGGAGGCTACGTGCCCTAGAAAGGTAGGGATAACACTCCCATCAATGGGGCTACCGGCCACTGGGGCCTTAACGATAAAGGCATCCTCACTCTTAGGTCGTCCGCTAGTTGCAATAAATACATAAATTATTTACCTGAGGAGGATTCAGTGCCCGCAAGACAGCCCCTAGCCTGTCAAGGAGAAGCACGTCGTGTAGGTCGTGCAAGAGCCTGTCGTGGTCGTGGGGAAAGAGGTACAACGTCCTACTCATCTACAGAGTCATAGTCATCACCCTCATCTAAGGACTGCAGGCTCTCGGTTGTTGACTCAAAAGAAAAATCTGGCTGCTGACCAATATGTACCGGAGGGAGAGGTCTCGTACTGTCAGGCAAGAATAAGCGGGTCTGTTGACCACTATGTATCGGAGGAGCAAAAGTTCTCTAACTGCCAGACTGGTTAGCCTGACCAGTCTGTGTCGCTCGAAGCTGACGCATCATCTCTTCTCTCTCCCGACGAGCGGAAGCATCTATATACCGACTCCTTGTGTGTTGGGGTCCAGAACCATAATACTCTTCAACTTCTTCAGCGGGAGCTCGTCGCAGAGGACCAACAGCCTAAATCAACAATTTAAACTAATAATTAGTTTTCTAAAATACATTATTAAATATTACAAGTAATTATTTCCTAAAAACTATTAAAAATCAATTTATTAATTTTTCGTAACCACCTGATTAATATAATTACACTTTTTGATTATATAATTATACAAAATAATTGTTTCAACTTATATTAGAATACTAATAATAATATAACTAATATATATAATATATTAATTATAAGTAACGTAATTATTAATAAAATATTTAGTACTAACTACCAAAATCAAAAAATTAATTTAATTCTATTTTTTAAATATTTAAACATATTTTAAATAATTTCTAAGTATTAAAAAAAAAATAACTGGTCGGTCGGCGGCCGAAGATGGAATGGCCTGTCGTTGGAGTTGGACGACTTGCATCTAGCCGGCCACATTAGCGGGCTGTAGACATGGCCTCGGGCCGAATCGGCCCGCGACCCGAATCGGAAACCGGTCCCAAACCGGCCAGAACCGGCCCGTAACCGGCCACATAAGGGCTGATCCGTTGGACCGAACCGCATAAGG
>BKCP01005417.1:14338-24589 GCA_008636005.1 Striga asiatica | reverse complement strand
TCCCACACCAAAAATTCTCATTCTCTCTACTCTCTAGTCTCTTACTCTCTTTTCTTCTCTCTCGGTTTTTAGTGATCGATTTTTAGTTTTGTGTTCGGTTTCCAAAAAAAAGAAATCCAAAAATAAAAATAAAAAAAATCCAAAAATAATAAAAAAAAATACCACATCTGCCCATTTATTTTTATTTCATCATATTCTATATAATTTTTTTATTCTTTAAATTAAAAAATGTTGAGCTCTCGTGGTGGTCGTGGTTCGAATTCTGGACAGAAACGTAGAAATATCGGCACCGACACGTCTTCGTCGAGACCTCCATTGCCGGAATTTATGAGTCCATCGATACATGTGGATATTCTCGGTGTCGCCGATGACATTGATGAGGCGACGATCGAGCGCATGTTTGGCTCAATTCATCCTGAGCAACAAGAGCAGCAGCAGCCGTATCACGACCATTTCGATATATTTGGAGCGTCACCGCCGGAGGTTCAGCAACCGACGCAGCAGCAGCAGCTGTACCCGGACCCGGACTCGGCCTCTGTCTTCACCCGTGGCAGACCGGGATCTGCCATGTTCAAACAACATTACACGAAGGAGGCCAATCCGGAAAGAGGTGAGAATTATTTTCTTGTTGTTTGCAACTACTGCCCGATCAACGACAAGAAGAGGTACCATTTCAAAAAAGGCGCGGGTACGGATCGTTGAAACGACACTTACAGAGTTGTCAACGAAAAAAATTGGGAATTGACATGGCATAGACGCAATTCTCGAGTAGTAGCGCTGCATCTACCACGACTGGTACAGGTACGCCATCTTTATTTCACTACTCACATGAAAATCATAGACGCCATTTAGCTGAATTTGTTTCTGCTTCATCTCTTCCGTTTAGTTTTGGTGATAGTGATTTATATGAACATTTTTCTCAAATGGATTTGAATCCGGCTGCCCACCGGGTTCCAAGTACTACTCTTACTCGTGATGTTCGAAAAATAGTGGCGGAAAAAAAATTAATTTTGCAAGAAACTTTTAAATCTTTAAATCATAGAGTATCCATTTGTGTTGATATCTCTGATCATTGGCAAAATAACTTCTATTTGGGAATTACTTGTCATTGGATAGATGAAAATTGGAGTTTACAAAAACATTTAATTGCTTATGTTGCATTTCATGAACGACACATTGCTTCTAATATTGCTCGTCTAATATAAAAAAATTTGGATAAATATCAAATAGGTTAAAAAGTGTTTTCCATTTCGTTTGATAATGCTACTACAAATACTACATCTATACGTGAACTTGCCGATATTTGCACTCCAATTTGCGGCGGAAGATTTTTTCATATTCGTTGTATATGTTATGTCTTAAATCTCTGTGTACAAGCTGGTTATCATGCTTTTAAAGATTTGGTCACGTCAATTAGGGACGCTGTTAATTATTTACATAAATGTCCGCATGAAATGAAAGCATGGGGATGATTTTGTAAAGATCAACGGGTGAAACCTAAAAAATTTCAACCCGACGTTCCTAGCCGGTGGAACTCTAACATTTAAAATGTTGAGTGACACGGTTCTGTTTATGACACAATTGCGGAATTTTTTTAACAATGCAAACCGTAAGGACTATGATGTCCGAGTGTCAATAAGAGATTGGGAGTTTCAAAATGCTACTAATATGCTTTCAGGTGTTTATTATCCTGCTGTTCAGCTTGTGCTAAGTCAAGCTATAGCCATAATTTGGGCTTTCAAGGATCTTTGTGACTTGAATTTTGATAAATATGGCTATTTAGTCGAAGAAATGTTAAAGAAATGGTTAAAATATTATTACTTCATTCCTGATACACATTTAGTTGCATGTTTGTGAGATCCTTCGGTACGTGAAGCTCGCTTGTTAGAGCAGCTTAATATGTACAATAATAATATGTATGAACTCCCAATCCCGACTGATTTCCCGACATACAGTCAAAAACCTAACGTACTGCTGCTTGTCGAGCAAGCAAAAAAATTGTTATATGACATGTTTGGGAAACAGCGATCGCACAAAGAGAACCTCCCAGCACATTTGTTCGTGGCGGTGGGGGCAGCGACAGTGGTTCTTCTTCTTACGGCAGTAGTCAAGTAAGCGCTTCGAACTATAAGGAGTGGTGGGCATCATTAAATCCCTACAAGAATGCTGGCGTTGAATGGGGAAAGGGAACTGGATACTATGATCTTGATCACTACCTAACGTCGAATTTGATAGTTACGATTGCTCGTGAACCAAGTCCGCCACTCAATTTCGATGTCTTGGACTGGTGGTCGAGAATGCAAGGCATATATCATATTCCTTGCTTGATGGCCAAAGAGATTTTCGCCGTCCCAGCATCTACAGTTGCGGTCGAACAAGCCTTCAGCAATGGGGGTTATATGCTCGACGAACGACGATCGAGGCTGACGCCCGAAAATCTACAAGCACAAATGCTGCTGATGGATTGGAAGAAGGCCGAACGAAGGATGCAAATGGCTATGTACGTAGATGAAGAAGCGGACGACGACAACGACGCATCCGATTTTACGAGTACGACGAGTGGTGGAACCGGAACAACAGATGACGAGTACGACTATTAGAGACAACCACTCGTGTACAGGTAAGTAAATCGAAAGAACTGCGTGGACTTTGATTCATAATATAAGGGATATGTAGGCAACTTAATTGACATTTATAAATTAAAATATTAATTTTTTTCCAAAAAATAAAAATAAAAAAATCAAGTTATATGATATTTTAACTTAATAAATGTCAATTAAGCTCAAGTCCATTTTTTTTATCGACATTATAATATCTTAACGTAACAAGAATTAATTTTCGTTTAGAAAACATTGTTCAGAAATTCAGGCAATAATGTAATGCCCCAAATCAGAAATAATAGTAAGAACGGTTTCACTGCTCGACTATAAGTGAAATCCGTAATTTTCAGAAAAGTCCAGTTATATTTATATATGCTAAATGCTCTAAAATGATAGATTATTCCTTGGAATATTTCTATATCAATTTTAAGTTAAGATTAATCCATTAATTTGGGTTGTTAAATTATAGCAAGTCGATTCGAGAAATTACCGGACACGAACCCTAGTGGTCGTTCCAGGTATATTTTCTAAGTTATAATCGAGAGTGGACATTTTAATACTTGTTTGTCCCATTTTTGTTGCGTTTTTTCCTTGTTATTTTTCCTTTCGTTTTCCCCCATATTAGTTTTGTTAGTTAGTTTTTATCTCGTTTTGTAGTTTATTGCGTGTTTTCCTCTGTCTTGGTTTTTCTTGTGTTTTCCGTATGTTTTTCCGGTTTTTCTTATTTTTGGTGTGCAGGTCAGAAGCCCATGAGGAATAAGTTTAGCTTGAAAACGGGCTGGGAAATCATGGTTAGATAGATGGGTTCGTTGGCTACAATTAGGAAAAAGCGGAACTCAATTCCGAGTTCAGACGAATCCGAACGGGGCCGAAGCGTAAAGTCCAGCAAGCTGCCGACCGTTTGAAGGTTGGAAAACTCTAGAGGATTGTACTATTGGCAAAATCTGGTCATGAAAGCATCATTGAATAGAGGGGTTCGTTAACGATGCGTAAGAAAAAACGGCACTCAATTCCGAGTTCGGACGAGTCCAAACAAACCCAAAACGCAAAAGTCGCGCAGCCGAGCCAGCAGCCCCGCGCGCCGCGGCGCGGCACTGGCCCCCTCCGCGGCGCGACAACCCTCCACGGAGTGGCACTGACCCCCTCCGCGGCGCGAAATAGCCCCACGCCTGGACAGAGACTTTCCAGAACATCCCTCCGCGCCGCAACGCCTGCTCTCCCCGCGCCGCGGCAGCCCCTCCACACCGCGCCATATGGATCCTTCACGCCGTGCCAGCCTTCCACGCCCGTGACTCATGACTGCCTATAAATATGTGTACGGGACCAACAAAAAAGCTCTCTCCCTCCTGGGGAGTAAAAACCCTAGGCCCGATAACTCCATAACAGAACTCCTTTCTCTGCTTCTTCTTCTTCTTGTTCGTTTTTCCTTTTCTTTACACCTTTATTTTCCATTTTTCTTCTTCTTCTTCTTTACATCTAAGGATTAAGCTTGTATTTCAAATTCAACTTTGGAACTTGGATTGATTGTAAGTACTCACTTCTCTTATTTGATTCATGAATAATGGTTATCTGAGAGGAATAATTATGATTGTTGAATTTGATATTCGTAGCTAAGTCTGATTGCTAGGGATAGAGGATGGTCATTCTTGTTTAACGTGCATTTGTCGGGCTCAATATTGTTCATGCTTATGTGAGTTGAATTGATTAGGAATTGATGAATTTGTGCTTGATAGTTTGATATAATCGAAGGGTGACACTTCGATCTTGCAATTGGTAACGATTGAATATTGATTTGTCGAGTTAGGATTGGTTGATTCCATATGATTAGTTGATTAAACACCTTCCAATTGAATTAGCGACTTTTCGAACTGAAAGGGGAGAAGTCGTAGACCTAGGCTCGCATGAGATAGATGATTTCGTAGCTGAATAGTCTATGGGTTGAGATTGAATTACGTGCTTGTCGATGACCCGTCCCTTGTTACGAAAAGTTATTGGGATTGGGATAATTGGCCTGTGTTGTATGCTCGAGCTTGTTCGTCTATGTTCAATCCCTTGTTACGAAAAGTTATTGGGAGCGAACCGCTAGATGTTTAAGCGAGAGTGTCAATCTCGAACCGAACAATTGACTGCCCGGCTTTGCTAGAACTTGAATTAATTATCCCCGACTCCCTAGCTTCTTCATCTTTGTTTCGTTTATATTTTTAGGTAGATTATTGTTTTATTTTATTTCTTAGTTAATAATTCATCCAAACTGCTATCTGATTAGAGTGTTTAGGATTTACTTTTTTTCGTGTGTAATCGACACCAAAGCTAAATTCCGAATAACCTTCCTCGTGAGACACGACCCGGTATTCGAATCTCTCGATTCTACTCCGGTAAAAATTATTACAACAAATTTGGCGCCGTTGCCGGGGAAGGCAAGTAGGATATTTGGTTTTGGTATTGATTCTATTTTCTATGTTTCTCTTTGTTTTGTGTGTTTTGGGATTTTTGTTCTCTCTTTTGTGCATATTTGTTTTTCTTTTTGTCTTCTTTGTTTTTGTCTTCTTTTTCCTCCCTTTACGTGGCTACGTGTGGTTGTTCTGTTTTGGTGTGCAGGTATGATGAATTTCAACCGTGTGTTCCCCTCACCGCACACCCAGTCTTGGGGTCACGAGCCGAGCTATCACATCGGGTGCTACTACCAGTCATCTCTGTACTCTTCCGAGCAGTGCTGGGATCCCTACACGGTCGAGCAAACTTACGAGTCCCACGAGCATAATGAGAAGCTCGACCGGATTCTCGATTTTATAACTTCTCAATCAGCTCGAGAAGAAGAGGCCGCATACACTCGATCTCATCTTAGATCGATTGATGGCCCGAGCGAAACAAGAGGAGGAGATCGAGCTCAAATGTGCCCGATTGAGCGAGCAAGTGGAAAGTCTAGGAAGGCGCATCGACTCGATCGAGTCCCAGGCCCACAAGCTCGAGGTTGTGGACCCACATCCCATGCCCGAGCATCTAAATGAGCTTCAGGACGACTCCTCAGAGTACAATGCCAAGCTCGACCTCATCCTCGATTGGATGATGGCCCGAGCAAACCAAGAAAAGGAGATTGAGCTCGGATGTGCTCGGCTGAGGAAACAAATAGAGAGCCTCACTGTACGTCTCGATTCGATTTAGACACAAGTTGACAACCCACACCTCATGCTTGATACTCAAGCCCGTACGATGAAGCGAATGTGTGAGGCCGAAGAAGATGATGAGCTCCAGCGAGACGTTGATGTTATTTCAGAGGAGGAGATCCATGGGCTTGATTCTCAAGTCACTCCTCCCACTTCTGAGTTGGAGCATCTATCTTCGAGACTGTTGCACTGTGTTACGAAGTGGGTGGGATTCAGTTCAACTTGATCCATTGATGCGCTTATCATCCCGGAGGTTGACGACAGAGCTCGGGTGGGAAAAGCTCTAAGTCGGTTACTCGGGATTTCTCGTGCCCGAACTCGGTTCACCAAGAACATAGCCACCCGGATCCATCTTGCCCGCCTTCTTGCCACCCTTCCCATGCTGCCACTTCTGGAAAATACGAAGGCGTGACACGATCGCCACTTCTTTCTGGATCCTGGTTGATAAATGTACAGGTTTCGTCAAGCTAATGACGGTAAACAAGCGCTTCTTGGGAGGCAACCCAAGTGATTTATCGCTTTCTTAGATATTTTTTCTTTTTGCTCTTTTATTTTATCTTTGAATAATGGAGTTTTGGAGTTTTGTGTTTTTCTTGGCAGGTACGAGTTTGCGAGCTTGAGCAGGAGGAATATCGAGGTTCTGGGCTGAGCATAGACGAATGGCTTGCACGTAAATGATTACTCTCCTCGATACACTTTGGTTTGCACACCCTTTTTCCCTTTTCTTTTTCTTTTTTATCTTTTTGAGTTGTTTCTTTCCCCAGTCTTTTCTTTCGAGTCTTGTGTTCTTGTGGTAGTTGCTAGTATTGGTTCGCTATATGAAAGTGCTAGGTCCTTTATTTGACTTACTGTTTCATGTTGAAGCAATGAGGTCATTGCCTCATTTTAAGTGTGGGGGAGTCTATTTGGATTTTGCATGCTTATGTGGTGGAGTGGTCTAGTTTTAGGTTTTTTGTGTCGTTGAGCATGGTATTGGTGGATTATATGATTTGTTGATGAATGTTTGATGAAATTGGGAAGTTGTGATGATGGACGTGTGGTCATTGCCTCGGTATATGCTTGATTACTTTGAGTGACATATATTTGTCTTGTGCGGTTTTGATCCTTACTCTTCCTTCTTGTGAGATATTGGTCATATTCTTGAATGATTAGAACTTGCCTTGAGTTTGTTTGAAAGGAATCGATTAGAGTTTGAAATTGCGAAAGTGATTGAGGCGTTTTGTTTGATTAGCTCTCTTTAGCCTTGTTCTTTGAACCTAGACGCTATTATCCCTAATAGTCCGTTTGAGCCTTGAGCCTTTTCTTGTCAGCCATGCATACAATGTATTTTGTTGCCTGATTTTGCGATGATTGGTGAAAATGGTGTCGTTGTTGAATGAGGTGAATTGGAGTTGGATTTCTATTGCTTGACCTATATATATATATTAATTATTGCTTGACCTATATATATATTAAAAAAAAACTAACATGAGAGCTCATAGGACGAATCGAATGGATTCTGCTCCTCTTACTAGTCGATTCATTTTGACAGGTAATGAGCATTGGGAAACTACTGTAGGACACTTGGATGATCTCCAATGTTCACACCTACAGAATGTTGTCCTTTGGATTCGATCTTGTTCGGAAAAAGTTACTCTCCAAAAAAAAAATATATATTAAAAAAAAAGATAAGAAATGGGTCAAGTATTGCAATTCGATTAGAGCAATTAGGTGTTGTGTGTGGTGTTTCGGTTGGGGGTAGATGTGTTGTCATGATTATTCTGGATGAGTGGCGGAGAACTCGAGTAATCTATTTGCTCGAGAATTGTGATAGTTTATTTGAACTTCTTTTCCTTTATATATCATTACCTTGAACCAAATAGCCTACATTACAACCCGTGCAATCCTCTTGATTCGCAAGTTTTGAACTTTGATTATTTTTTAGTAATGTAGACGATTGGCAAGCATATGTTGAAACAGGAATATTGACCAATCTGAGCGACCCTATCATATATTCATGTAAAAGAATGAGTGAGGCATGTACTTATATTTCTGTATTTGAGAGTTTGTCATTTCCAGGCCAAGTTTATATCTGAGGCATATGGTTTCACGGTCGTTGGAATTCGACCTGGTTGAATTGGACATTTTGAAACTCTTCTTATTTGAAACTGTATTCATTCTCATGTCTTGTTTCCTTTTCTTTTTGTTCGGGACAAGCAAAGGTTTAAGTGCGGGGGAGTTGTTTGTCCCATTTTTGTTGCATTTTTTCCTTGTTATTTTTCCTTTCTTTTTCCCCCATATTAGTTTTTTTAGTTAGTTTTTATCTCGTTTTGTAGTTTATTGCGTGTTTTCCTCTATCTTGGTTTTTCTTGTGTTTTCCGTATGTTTTTTCGGTTTTTTTTTTTGTTTTTGGTGTGCAGGTCAAAAGCCCGTGAGGAATAAGTTTAGCTTGAAAACGGGCTGGGAAATCATGGTTAGATAGATGGATTCGTTGGCTACAAGTAGGAAAAAGCGGAACGTAATTCCAAGTTCAGACAAATCCGAACGAGGCCGAAACGTAAAGTCCAGCAAGCTGCCGACCGTTTGAAGGTTGGAANCCCGCGCGCCGCGGCGCGGCACTGACCCCCTCCGCGGCGCGAAACAGCCCCACGCCTGGACAGAGACTTTCCAGAACATCCCTCCGCGCCATTGCACTCCACCGCGCCGCGACGCCTGCTCTCCCGGCGCCGCGGCAGCCCCTCCACGCCGCGCCATATGGATCCTTCACGTCGTGCCAGCCTTCCACGCCTGTGACTCATGACTGCCTATAAATATGTGTACGGGACCATCAAAAAAGCTCTCTCCCTCCTGGGGAGTAAAAACCCTAGGCCCGGTAACTCCACGACAGAACTCATTTCTCTGCTTCTTCTTCTTCTTCGTTTTTCCGTTTCTTTACACCTTTATTTTCCATTTTTCTTCTTCTTCTCTACATCTAAGGATTAAGCTTGTATTTCAAATTCAACTTTGGAACTTGGATTGATTGTAAGTACTCACTTCTCTTATTTGATTCATGAATAATGGTTATCTGAGAG
Organism: Striga asiatica; assembly: GCA_008636005.1. Classification (NCBI taxonomy): domain Eukaryota; kingdom Viridiplantae; phylum Streptophyta; class Magnoliopsida; order Lamiales; family Orobanchaceae; genus Striga; species Striga asiatica. The sequence continues at coordinate 15,775 of BKCP01005417.1, read as the reverse complement.
CAATGATTATGATTGTTGAATTTGATATTCGTAGCTAAGTCTGATTGCTAGGGATAGGGGATGGTCATTCTTGTTTAACGTGCATTTGTCGGGCTCAAGATTGTTTATGCTTATGTGAGTTGAATTGATTAGGAATTGATGAATTTGTGCTTGATAGTTTGATATAATCGAAGGGTGACACTTCGATCTTGCAATTGGTAACGATTGAATATTGATTTGTCGAGTTAGGATTTGTTGATTCCATATGATTAGTTGATTAAACACCTTCCAATTGAATTAGCGACTTTTTTTTGGAGGGGAATTGGGGAACCAGTATTAATCCTCCTTTTAAAGAAGAATTAGCGACTTTTCGAACCGAAAGGGGAGAAGTCGTAGACCTAGGCTCGCATGAGATAGATGATTTCGTAGCTGAATAATCTATGGGTTGAGATTGAATTACGTGCTTGTCGATGACCCGTCCCTTGTTACGAAAAGTTATTGGGATTGGGATAATTGGCCTGTGTTGTATGCTCGAGCTTGTTCGTCTATGTTCAATCCCTTGTTACGAAAAGTTATTGGGAGCGAACCGCTAGATGTTTAAGCGAGAGTGTCAATCTCGAACCGAACAATTGACTGCCCCGCTTTGCTAGAACTTGAATTAATTATCCCCGACTCCCTAGCTTCTTCATCTTTGTTTCATTTATATTTTTAGGTAGATTATTGTTTTATTTTATTTCTTAGTTAACAAATTCATCAAAACTGCTATCTGATTAGAGTGTTTAGGATTTACTTTCTTTTCGTGTGTAATCGACACCAAAGCTAAATTCCGAATAACCTTCCTCGTGAGACACGACCTGGTGTTCGAATCTCTCAATTCTACTCCGGTAAAAATTATTACAACAATACTTAGAATATTTTTCTAAGTGTAATAGAAGATCAAATTCAAGTCTCGATCATTTTTTTTTATCGAGCCATAGTCGAGCCTCGTGCCTAAGCCCACGGCCGTGCCTCGTCCCGCGCGCAAACACGTGATAACCTCGCCCAAGACATTGCCTAAAGCCTTAGTAGCATTTTGGAAATATTTCTAAGTGTTGGGATACCAAGAGAAGTCCTTAGGTTCGGTCCAAGGTCCACACACACGCGCAACCCATCTCCCCGCGCAGCCCAGCACGCGCCCTCGCGCCCAGCCCGCGTGATGAAGGATCGTGTGTTACGTCTAGCTCGACTTGCTCGAAACCCGCGCCGACGCCTTGGTCCCTTCGCAATAGGTTGCTAATACGCGCGCCGACGCCTTCGTACTTCGCGATAGGTGTGACGAAACTCGGATGTTGGTCCTATTTCTATCACTGTGAAGAAACTCGGATGTTGGTCCTATTCCATTCACGAACTCTATGTAAACTCACAGGAGAAAACACACGAGAACTTTGAACACAATGTTCGACTCTTTTCTATTCACTC
>BKCP01005406.1:512428-611495 GCA_008636005.1 Striga asiatica | reverse complement strand
GAAAAAAAAAAAAAAATTCCGGTGACAGCTGTTGAAACTAAACCATGTGGACCCATTTCCAAAGACCCGGCCATTCTTCTTACCCGGATGCAGACTAAACGAAAACTTCAAGCATCAAATCAAAATAGGCCACAAAACCATGAATATTACCAACTGTCACCAATAATCACTGAAAAGAGGGAAAGGGAGGAGAAAGAGAGAAAAATAAGTAAAAATTGTCTATTTCTGCAGCGATTGTGTAAGCCAAATCCTTTGCAAACCGACTCTACACCTTCATTTAGATTTATGTAATTGATAAGATCAATGTGTAAAAAAAATTACACATGATTTGCCAGGAGATTTATCTAAAGCTTTCAAAACGGTGGTCACTTATTGGAGAAGGTTCCTCCCTCGAGAGTATCTCTAGAATCAAACCAATGTGACTTGAAATAAAACAGTTACATAACTTGGCCGGGGATAAAACAAGCTTCCCAATTTTGCTTAAGTAGAGTCATAATTCTTGATGATGCCATGCCATATAGACATAGTTAGCTAACCTAACAAGATTTTAAAAGACCAAATTTTTCATCCTCCGTTCATCAAATAACCAAAGTTCTGAGCAAGCATCATAGAGCGATGTGCACAAATGTGACAAACTGTTACGGAAAAAAAAAAGTAATAAATACCATCTTTCCACTTAACCATAATTCTCTAGTAATACTGACACAATAATATTTGTCAAACGAGGGCAAAATGAGTGCGGTTCCACACAGGTGAAGCGCACTATAAGAGGGTTAGCTCAAATTGAAGCCCAAGTGAGGTTTCATCCCAAAACCAATTGGTGATGGAAGGAGTAACCCACTAGGCTTACACACTAGGCTCATTTACCCTATCAAATCAATGTGAGACAACTCACAATTGACATTCCAACAATATTCAATCATGAAATATAAAAATGAACTTACCTACTCTAGTATGAAAACAAGTCCGGAGAGAACGATAGTATTCTTTTGTAATTTTGGGTAACATTTGAAGACTTTGAGATTTGAGACTTCAAAATTTTCAGGAATCCGACGAAAAAATCTTATTATGGATTTGGAATGAGATTTCGTACAAAGGCTTATTCTTTCAGCTGAAAATCTTAAAAATGGGTAACAAATTTTAATCTCAAATACGTTAAATACTCAACAAGACTTTTTTAAGACTTGAGTCTTCAAAAAGTCCAAGTTAAATATTTCTAAAATCCTTTCAAAATCCCAAATGAGTACACCCTACTCACTCTTGGATGGGGAAGAACCACATAGGCTGTAACACCCCGCCTAGACTAGCTTTGACTTTTGAAAAATCAGAGTTAATTTTTCGCGTTTATTTTCGAAATCGTGTGCGAGTTTGNAATCTTGAACTTCTTAATTTATGAATTTTCACTTAAAAGTCGAGCAGTGAAAAATTGTCTTAATATTATAATAATAATCGGGGCGTTAGAATATCTTCTTGAGTCTCCGGGCATCTACAGGATAATAACACGGTGACACGGTCTTCTTCTCGTAATCCAAAATCCCAACATCGTGGCCGTTGATCAGTTCATCATCCTCAAACACCTCGGTGTCTTTCAAATCCGTGAAGTAAATGGAGTTGGGCCTGAGCCCAGACAGGTGGGCCGCAGATAACGCAACCGCGTGGCTGCAGTTCCCCACGAAAACAGCCCAATCCCCGAGCGAGGAGCACCTCACCAGATCCCCAACCTCCGGGTCATACCTATCCGCGTCGAAATCAAAAGTCACACTGGCGGGACATTGCTCTAAGATCCTGTACTCTTCCCCACACAATCCCTCCTCCGAGTCCAATATGTCGGTCCTATGTGGAGTCACAAACAGGATGTCCCGGCCCACGACCACCATCCGAGTCATGCGCTTGTGGGCCCACTGGGGAAACCCGCGTAGACTCATTCGGTCTGCAATCCTAGTCGAGACAGGGGAAGACGGGTCATGAAGGTCCCAAGACTCCAAGCAGCCACATTGTGTCAAGGCGAAGAAGAGCCCGTGGGCCCGGGAGTAGACGCAGTCCTTGTAGCTGCTATATGGGGACGTCCCGTCGTCCGGGCTCCACCAGCTCCTGACGTCAGCCATTGGGGCCCATTTGTCATTCCCTCCACGGCCCGGGCAGCAGAAGCCCATCATTCCCTCCAATTTGTAGATAATCACGGCCCGGCAGGTTTCATCGTCTGGGGAGGAGGAGAGGATGATCTTCTCCACGCGAAACGGGTCGTAATCCTGTCTGTGGTTGTAATTCGGGAGTTGGTGAAATGGGGGAAGGGTTATGTGGCGGCGGGAGATGGGGTTGTAGAGGAACAGATCGTGGGTGCGGGGGTTCCAAAGGGCGACCCAGCCGTGGGAGGAGCCCCGGAAGTGCATCACGTCGCCGCTGCCGGTGACTTCTCGGGCCGCACCTTCGCAGGTTAGGGTTACGACCCGATTCTCGGCCAGGCTGTAGAAATTGTAAGCCGCGGTGGTGGTGGAGTCGGGTTCCAAAACGGGGGGGGGAGCATCAGCCAAGGATATGATGTTGGGGAAGATGCGGGTGGAGTTTTTTGCGCCGTCGTCCGGCCAGTGCTCGTCGGACGGCAAGGTAAGGGCTTCCGTTCGCTGCGAATCCGACAGACGGGGAATGATTTACGGCGAATCGTACGGGCCACGACGAGTGATAAAGAAGAAGCCACCGATGGTTAGTTGCTACGCGCTGTCGTCTTCGTTGAGCCATTTGAGAAGCACAGATTGGATAGATGTGTGAGCGGCCATCACTTTCCTTTTAATGGGTTTTTTTCTCGCTACAGACTTTGTAAGACTCGGTCTCTTCCAAAAAATTCACGTAAAAATATGTTTCACAATCCAATTTTTATGAACTTAGTCTAGCTTATGTGCAATGGCGGAACTACATAGGGGCCCGTAGGAGCACGGGCCCCTGTAGAATTTTTGGTAAGATAATATATACATGTTATATGTATAAATGTGTTATTATATTAACATGAAAAAATACATGTTATTAATTATTATGCAAAGTTATTTTAATATAAAAAAATAAAAATGAAATATTTAGAATTATTTAACCCCCAATAGTGTGTTATTTTTTAAGTTATGAAATTTATGCTTATGTCATACTCAACTTGTTTATTTCCTTTTTCCTCCCAAAATACATAAAAAAAAAATTTTATACATAAATGAATATACTATATAGGAATTGGATAAAATGTGTCCTTTTCTTAAAATGAGAATATGAGACTCAACCTAGCTATTAAATAAGAAACAAAGTGTCTGGTCAAAATTTAATCTTTTTTACTTTTTTAGTTGATTAAATATTGATTTGACCGTTGATTTCCGGCGCTGACTGTTGATCGTAGTTTGTGCCCCCGTTGTATTTAGAGTCTGCGTCCGCCCTTGCTTATGTGGCAATAAATAAAAGAGACCAAACCCGTCTATTTTGGACATGTAAACCTACACAAGCAGCAATTAATTTACACTAGTAGGTACACAATTTTAAGGCTATTTATCCAGGCTTATAATCATATACATGAATAAAGAAAAATGTACGGGATATATATAGTACATGACCCGTGCGAAGCACAAGATATATTTATTTGGAGAATATTATATTATAAGATGCAATATTCAATAAAAGTTTATAATACGCAAGAAAATTGTACAATGTTCAATAAAAGTTTTATAATATTCAAGTGGAGTCTTAAAGTCTCTTGTACATTAAGACTACTGATAAAATAATATTTTAATCAATAAGTTCCTTGTAGCTAAATTGTGAATGTGATTTGAGGAGTACAACAAATCGATATATAGCTGACTTACTTTTTTTATTGTAGTTTTTTTTCTTTTTATATAATGAATTTAAAGATATTCTAAAATATAGCAAAAATTAATTTTTTATTACAATTAAGAATTTTACTAAATATAAACTCTCAATCTATGGTGTTAATCAACATTTAAGTCTAAATAATTAGGAATTTTTACCTCGTTTAATCAACGTTTAAGTCTAAAAAACAATAGAGTTATTATAAGTTTTTTTTTCTACATCTTTTAAAACATTAAATATGAGCATGTTAGGGCTAGCTTGTGAAATAATTAATATATTATCTCACTAAAACATTTATACTAATAAGAATTTAATTTTAGCATATAAAGTTATCCCTTGATATAAGAAAAAGTAACAGTTTTACTTATTGTTGTTCACCATATAATATTTAATTATTATTTTATTATATAATAAAAAAGAAATATTGTTAAATAGTGTAGTAGAATTGTTATAAAAATTATATGATTTTTTTTTTACAATATGGATTTCATATTTTTTTATGATTTGATAATATAAACAAAACTATACTTAATTTTGACAAATAAAACAAATAAATACTTTAGTAAGTATTTAATGTATATACTAAATAGGAATATATTTGGTATAATCAAATAAGTCAAAGTGTACATTTTTATTTGGTATTTGATTTTTTTATTATTAAAATCTTTTTATTATACTTACCTTTTTAAAATAAATAAATAAATAAATCAGTTAAATAAATAAAATATTATAATATCAAAATAGTAATGACATTTAATGCAGTTGACTTTTCTGGATAGTAAATGTAGTAAATAGAATCTTCTTTTATATAAGTATAGATTGTATAATACGGAAATAGTAATGGAATTAATGTTGTTGACTTTTCTTTATACTAAATCTGGTAAATGGTATACCTTTTAATATAAGTATAGATTTTTATTTACGCTTGTTTTTATTGGTTGATATGTGTTCTAGACCTAGTATTTTATTTTTGCATTGGAAAGCTGTTGGGTTTTTTTTTTGGTTAATTGCAGGAAAAACCATAACCTTTTGGTTAATTGCAAATAAAACTCATCTTTTTTAGTTTGGCAAGAAAATACTCAACCTTTAATAAGTATTGCAAATTTGTCTCGAAAACATATTCTGGCCAACTCTGCTGACATGGCTGATCGGAAAAATGACGTGGCATCCACGTCAGCGTACACGTAGAACGCCATGTCACACGCCACATCATATTTATTTCTTAAACATAAAATTCTAATTTATTATGACTGTATTATAAATTAAATATATAAATAAAATTAATAATGATTCACTCGTGGTTTTTAAATTAAATCGGGTTGGACAGTCTGGTCGGATGGACCGAGTATCGTTTATAATCAGTTTAGTTCGCTTGAATAAAATGTTTGTTATCGAACCCGTCAACACCAGCCGATCGGACTGGCAAGATCGACACGATTTTCTAAATAAATTTGTTACATTTAAATTATTTTACATAAGAATAAGTATTCAAATAAAATGGAGATTTATTTATCAGTTAGTTTAAACATTTGAATTTTTAAATTGTTTTGATATTTAAGTAACACCTTTTATTTTAATTTATTACAAAAGTACTATATGTATTTATTTTTATATATATAGGAAAAAATTTATAAAATTAAAACTTGAACAACCACAAATTACTGAATAAAATAACTTGATCGTTTCGATGACGTTCTGGTTATGAGAACCTTATATTTACCGTACATTAATATAAATTATAATAAATATTATTTTTTCACATAAATATAAATAAAGTGATATATAAATATTCATAAATCATTAAACATGTTGTCATGAAAGTATTATTAATCTTATTATTTGGAGTTTGGACTACATCGCATTCACGTAATAAAGTATTTTTATGTTAACTTCTGTGTTCTTATCACGTTGGTTAGGTATGTTCCCAAAATCGGATTTTTTAGATGTTGATCATGGATCAATGGAATTTTATCTCATAAATTTGAAATGCACGTGTACAATTGAAATTTGTTTCGATTTTGACTGCAATATTTATTTACTCGAATCCGTGTACAATTGGCATACTGGTTTTAAAGATTAATCTTGTTTTAATGTTGATTTGATTTTAATTTCATACAATGTTTATCTTATCATTATGTTAAAAAAATTGATTAACAATTGCACGCCTCATATTCAACAAATCTGCTATTAATCTTAAATACATACTAATAATGGTTTATCGTAGATAATATGTTTTTAATATCGATTGTATACTTCAATTTAAAATGATATTTTGATAAATACATGCTTAGATTACCAAATTCTGCTACCAAATGCACCGCGAGAGTTACCAAATGCAAGCCAATACCGTGTAAGATAAAAAAAATTGTATTGTATGATACGAAATTGGAATTTTTATAACATAAAAAAATATGGTATTGTATGATATGGAAATCAGATATTTTCTAAATAATGTTAATATTACTTCTTTTTTAATTAGGAAATATCATAATACGGTAAATTCTAATACACTGTAACTTATACTAAAGTGTCCAAAATTTATGGCATCCTTCATATAAGGAATGATTAGATGCTTGTCGATTTTGAAATTTGAATTGCCAATTTATATACCAAATAAAAAAGGGACAACCCGATTATGTTAAATCTATAAGAAACAATTGTATTAGCCAAGTGTGTCTCCCGTGAATTCATTCCCTGTAAATATGATTATAGTTATAAATCTTAGTTATAAAATAATCAGGATAACAATTTGTAAAATTGTAAATTATGTATTATATTCATAACATTATTTGAATTAGATAAGTATATTTGTAAATTTTATTCATTTTTTTGGGATTCCAAGCTGCATATTCGATTTATAGATTAACTATATATTCATACTAAATCATTACTTCTGAATATATATAAAAAAAATGCTACAATATTGGAAACGGGCGTGAGATTAGTCAAGTTATTATCGAGTTAATTTTGTTTTCCAAAAAAGCTACAGCGCATCACTTTGAATTGAAATAATAATAAATTAATCACATTCGTTCAGCCGTAAATTTAAAACAGTAATAAAATCCACATCTCCACATGGTACTGACAACATTTAATGTTGTACGTGTTTAAAAAAAGTAAAAAAATTGCCATGAATAGCAAGTCATTAATGCTGACTGAGTTTGACCATTAATTTGACCTGTCATTTTTTAAAAATGGTAATTCTTATTATATATATATATATAGATTTGACAATGAAATTTACAAAGGACACTACGATTTATTGGGATTTCACAAGTTAAAAAATATATTGTAAAATTTATTACTAAAATATATTGTAAATTTACTACTGAAATAAAAAATTTATTTAAAAATTTTAATGGACTAATTTATGAGAGAAATATGGGAAAAAATTATAGATGGTAATATTGCTACTTGCCCAAATTAAGAAAGAAATCTATATCTATATTTATATCAATATCTCTATTTATATATATATATATATATATATATATATATATATATATATATAGAATGTGGTTCAAAAGAGAACTAAGTGCTAGTGTGAGAACGGTGAGAACCACTATTTTTAATTGTACATAATGTGATGATTGATTATGTTTTAATGCCATTTTTAATTAGGACCATTTATTTATTGATTTATTTATTTTATTTTATTTGCATACAAAATTGATCGTCTCATTTTGTTTTACCATATTTTCGTGGAGATTTAATAAAGCCGGTTGCAATTATAAAATGATTTGGATATCAACATACAATTTATAATGTAGTTTTTAAAATCGTGTACTATTAGCAAATAATATATATCAATAAATATTTTTTATGAAATGCACAACTATTGAGACTGAGATTTTGAAAATTATATTACGTTTGGAAATCGAGTTTTTTATAAAAAATAGATTGGTAAATATTACTAAGTAAGTTTATTATCACACGTTCAAATAAATAAATTGCCATAATTTATGGAAAATAATATTTAAAGAATATTTTTAGCGTTCAATATATTTTTTTGAAAGACACAAATATAAAGACCGAGATTCTATAACTTTTATTGCCTTTTGAATTGAGAATTCATAAATATAGAGACTGAGATTTTTGTGTTGTTCGTTGTTTCTAAGAAAAAAACATAAAAATAAAAACATGGACACTTGACTTAATAGATCTTAGCCTGAATTTTTAAATAATAAAATGAACTAAAGCTAGAAATTTAAGACAACATTTAATGATGTATGATTTTATAAAGAAAAAATAAGAAAAGTAATAAAGCTTACAATTTATGTGTTGCGTTAAATTCTGAATATTTTTTGTTACTATTTTTGGCAAATAATTATTCTTACTATATATAGATTTCCTTCTTAATTTGGGTAAGTAGCAATCTTACTATCTTATAATTTTTTTCTTATATTTCTCTCATAAATTACAATTTATAAATTACTTTCTGCATTGTCTATTCTTTTTTTTTTCATCAATTAGTCCATCAAAATTTTAATAAAATTTTTATTTTAGTAATAAATTATACAATATATTTTTTAACTCAAGACACGTAGGCAGTGTACCAGTGTTTATGAAATTCCAATAAATCGTAGTGTCCTTTGTAAATTTCATTGTCCAAATCTATACTTATATAATAAAGTGTACTATTTACGAAATTTAGTAAGTTGAAAAGTCAATTCAATAAATGCATTACTATTTTGAGCAACATAATATAATATCATATTTATACTTATATAAAAGGAGATTCTATTTACTACATTTACTATCCAAAAAAGTCAACTGTATTAAATGCCATTACTATTTTGGTATTATAATATTTTATTTATTTAATTGATTTATTTTATTTTTAAAAAGTAAGTATAATAAAAAGATTTTAGTAATAAAAAAATCAAATACCAAATAAAAATGTACACTTTGACTTATTTGATTATATTTGGTATTTGATTATACCAAATATATTCCTATTTAGTATATACATTAAATACTTACTAAAGTATTTATTTGTTTTATTTGTCAAAGTTAAGTATAGATTTGTTTATATTATCAAATCATAAAAAAATATTAAATCCATATTGTAAAAAAAAAAAATCATATAATTTTATAACAATTCTACTACACTATTTAACAATATTCTTTTTTTATTATATAATAAAATAATAATTAAATATTATATGGTGAACAACAATAAGTAAAACTTTTACTTTCTCTTATATCAAGGGATAAATTTATATGCTAAAATTAAATTTTTATTAGTATAAATATTTTAGTGAGATAATATATTAATTATTTTTCAAGCTAGCCTAACATGTTCATATTTAATGTTTTAAAAGATGTAGAAAAAAACTTATAATAACTCTATTGTTTTTTAGACTTAAACGTTGATTAAAAGAGGTAAAAATTCCTAATTTTTTAGACTTAAACGTTGATTAACACCATAGATTGAGAGTCTATATTTAGTAAAATTCCTAATTGTAATAAAAAAAATTAATTTTTGCTATATTTTAGAATATCTTTAAATTCATTATAAAAAAAGAAAAAAAACTACAATGAACAAAGCAAGTCAGCAATATATCGATTTGTTGTACTCCTCAAATCACATTCACAATTTGGGAAAAGAAACTTAATGATTAAAATATTATTTTGTCAGTAGTCTTAATGTACAAGAGACTTTAAGACTCCACTTGAATATTAAAAAACTTTTATTGAACATTATACAATTTTCTTGCGTATTATAAACTTTTATTGAATATTGCATCTTACAATATAATATTCTCCAAATAAATATATCTCGTGCTTCGCACGGATCACGTACTATATATACCCCGTATATTTTTCTTTATTCTTATATATAATTATAAGCCTGGATAAATAGCCTTTAAATTGTGCACCCCGTGCATCGCACGGGCTCTATACTAGTTGCATACAAAGTATGTAGCGAGAAAAAAACCCTGAAAAGAAAAGTGATGGCCGCGGTCACACATCTATCTAATCTGTGCTTCTCAAATGGCTGAACGAAGATGACAGCGCGTAGCAACCAATCATCGGTGGCTTCTTTATCACTCGTCGTAGCCCGTACGATTCGCCGTAAAGCGTTCCCCCTCTGTCGTATTCGCAGCGAATATAAGCCCTTACCCTGCCGTCCGATGAGCACTGACCGGACGACGACGCAAACAACTCCACCCTCATCTTCCCCAACATCATATCCTTGGCTAATGCTCCCCCCCGTCTTGGAATCCGACTCCACCACCACCGCGGCTTACAAATTCTACAGCCTGGCCGAGAATCGGGTCGTAACCCTAACCTGCGAAGGTGCGGCCCGAGAAGTCACCGGCAGCGGTGACGTGATGCACTTCCGGGGCTCCTCCCACGGCTGGGTCGCCCTTTGGAACCCCCGCACCCACGATCTGTTCCTCTACAACCCCATCTCCCGGCGCCACATAACCCTTACCCCATTTCACCAACTCCCGAATTACAACCACAGACAGGATTACGACCCGTTTCGCGTGGAGAAGATCATCCTCTTCTCCTCCCCAGACGATGAAACCTGCCGGGCCGTGATTATCTACAAATTGGAGGGAATGATGGGCCGAATGTGACCCGTCTTCCCCTGTCTCGACTCGGATTGCAGACCGAATGAGTCTACGCGGGTTTCCCCAGTGGGCCCACAAGCGCATGACTCGGAGGGTGGGGATCTGGTGAGGTGCTCCTCTCTCGGGAATTGGGCTGTTTTCGTGGGGAACTGCAGCCACGCGGTTGCGTTACCTGCGGCCCAGCTGCCTGGGCTCAGGCCCAACTCCATTTACTTCACGGATTTGAAAGACACCGAGGTGTTTGAGAATGATGAACTGATCAACGGCCACGATGTTGGGATTTTGGATTACGAGAAGAAGACCGTGTCACCGTGTTATTATCCTGTAGATGCCCGGAGACTCAAGAAGATTTTCCCAGGGCCTATGTGGTTCTTCCCCAGCCAAGAGTGAGTAGGGTGTACTCGTTTGGAATTTTTAAATACTTTAAGATTTTAGAAATATTTAACATGGACTTTTTGAAGACTTTTAAAGTCTTCATTTGAGATTTTTGAAAGTCTTAAAAAAGTCTTTTAACTTATTTGAGATTAAAATTTGTTACACATTTTTAAGATTTTCAGCTGAAAGAATAAACCTTTGTACGAAATCTCATTCCAAATCCATAATAAGATTTTCGTAGGATTCCTGAAAATTTTCAAGTCTCAAATCTCAAAGTCTTCAAATGTCACTCAAAATTCCAAACGAATACTATCATCCTCTCCGGACTTGCTTTCATTATAGAGTCGGTAAGTTTTTCATTGTTATACTTCATGATTGAATATTATTGTGTCAGTGTTATTGTGTCAGTATTACTAGAGAATTATTGTTAAGTGGAAAGTTGGTATTTTTTTTCTCCATACAGTTGGTCACATATGGGTACATCGCTCTATGATGCTCGCTCACAACTTTAGTTATTTGTTGAACGGAGGATGAAAAATTTGGTCTTTTTAAATCTTGTTAGGTTAGCTAACTATATGACATGGCAGAATTATGACTCACTTAAGCACAATTGGGAGGCTTGTTTTATAACCGGCCAAGTTATGTAACTGTTTTATTCAACTCACATTGGTTTGATTGTAAAGATACTTTCGAGGGAGGAACCTTCTCCAATAAGTGACCACCCTTTTGAAAGCTTTAGACAAATCTCCTGGCAAAGCATGTGTAATTTTTTTTTTACACATTGATCTTATCAATTACATAAATCTAAATGAAGGTGTAGAGTCAGTTTGCAAAGCATTTGGCTTACACAATCTCTGCAGAAATGGACAACTTTTACTTATTTTTCTGTCTCTTTCTCCTCCCTTTCCCTTCTAAGTTTTTCAGTGATTATTGGCGGTAGTTGGTAACATTCATGGTTTTTGTGGCCAATTTTGATTTGATGCTTTAAGGGGCCGTTTTTCAGTTTATAATGTTTTCTTTGTCAGAAAAAACTTTAGTCTTTCTCTCCATTGGCAGGGAAGGGATGAATTTATCCTCTTTTGAAGTTTTTTTGTGGTCTGATACGCATTTCACATTAAAAACAAATGAAAAGAATTACCAAGCTGTTGCAGTTGATGTATCGGCGATTAGGAGGGAGCTTCATCAGAACCCTGATAATCTTTTCATTCTTCTCCTCTTCTTGCCGCTCATTTTCAAATTCTCACTCAAAACTAGAAATCAACTATTATCCCTCCAAAACAACAGAACACGAACTACACGGCCCCTTTAGCTTCAATTCGAATGAGATAAATAGAGAGAGAGAGAGGGCTAATCAATAAACAAAATCTATGGTTTTAGAATGGTTGATTTATCAGTCAAATCTCAAAAAATATATTTTCCCTCTCTCTCTCTCCTTCAAATCGATTCCTCTGCACTCTCTAGAGGGTTCGAATTTTTGCAGCAATTATTATGTTCTGCATCATCATTGTGACCCTTGAAAAAGGCTAACGCTAGTGCACATCCTAGCGGGTCCCCTTTTATCTTAGCGGGTCCCCTTTTGGTTTACTCGTGGGTCCCCTTTTATCCTAGCGGGTCCCCTTTTGGTTTACTCGTGTTTGCGTCTAGAATGACGGAAATTGTCCTGGCAACAACACATTTTCCTTGTAATGTAGAAATAATTATCCCGTTTAATTTAAGTCTTTGGAGTTTGGAGTCTCGTTCGTAAAGTGGCCAAAAGATGAGCTTACCTCAACTTTATATAGTTTAGAGAATAATGATCAAGACTATGAGTTTCACGTCCAATTTATATCCTTATGATTATTCCTTATATGCGACTATCTTTATGTGGAATGACTCACTTGAAAAATACTGTTTTTTAACATGAAATCAATTCACACCAATAGTCATATTCTTTTTAATTATGAATTTACTACGAGAAATTCGATGCTGCAAATTCGATGTGTAATTTCAAATTCTGGACATTGATTCGTGATAGGAAAAACTGTATTCCATAATTTAATGTTGGTAGCAATTACAAAACAAGGGGTAGATTCGATCCTACCTGTAAGGGTAGTACCCCAAGGCGTGTCAATAGCATTTTGCTATTTATCACTTTGGGTGTTTTTATCCCTTTAATTATTATAACATACAGTTTTGACTATTTTAAATTCATAATATCTTTGCCTGTTTCCAGGCTCTGATACCAGATTGTTGGACATGCGCTTTGAAAAAGCATTTAAGAAACATTTAAACTAATTAGATGGGTTTTTGGTTTCCAAAAATCCTTTCGCGAAAATCGCGCGCTGCTTCTTGTCGAAGTTGTCGAAGATATATAACCCTTTCGGGTATTTCGTCTTCCGGTACAAGGCGAAAATTACCAGGAGAGACTTGTTGAACAAAAGTAGAAGGTATTCTGTACCTATTTGGTACCCAGAATGGGTCCATACTAGAGCACAAAACTTGTTTGTCTTCTTCCGAGAGGTTTTCTTCTCCGAAGAGACATATTCTTTCGCAGTATATCAAAATATTTTTTCTTTCTTTAAGAACGGAGATATTAAAATTTTGATATTCAGAGATATTATCTCTGTTTTGTAATTCTTGGAGCTCATTTTGGACTGCTTGTAAAGTCTTTTGAACTACGATTGTGTTGTTGTCTTGAATTAACAACTCTAAATTAAACACAGTAGATGTCAAGAAAATAAAGATAAACTGTTTTATTTAATTTTATTCGTTGTATTCACAAGAGTACAGGAGTCGGTTATGAGATAAAAACCGAGATCATTTGTAATCCGTGTACAATGTGTTCGAAAAGATCCTTGTACTATCATAAATTCTGCTATTTATAGTACGGTAGCTTTTGTCTTTTTTGCTCGTAATGGATAAAGATGTATTTAATGTTGAGCTGCTTCGCTTGAGGCGGCGGGAAACATCAATGATGGCCTTTTTGTTCCGTTGGTCCAATTAAATGCCTCTAATGATTGTTTTCTGTTGGAAAGTTCAGACTTTGTAGTAGTCGGTTTAACTGAAGTCGGTTTTGGCTTCAGATGTCGGTTCTTTTAAAGACATTCGGAAGTCGGTAATTCTTCAGAAGTCGGCAACCATGTAGAAGTCGGTAATTTGCTTTAAGAAACACCGACTTAAAATAAGTTCATCTCCTTAGTGTAATTAATCTCCATTTTCAATTTTGCGGTCAAGTCGGATATCAACAGTGAGGCCCCCGACATTAGTAGGTATTTGAAATTTTGTCGAATAGCTGCTGAAGTCGTACGTTGTTCTACTGTATTCCGACTTGTTTTGTTCTTCGTACCGACTTAGAAACACTTTGCCATATTTGACATTTTCTGGATGGCATTTGGTCTGACATGGCGGCTCTTAAAAGACGTGCCTTCATTTAATGGGGCCAACGGATATAAATTGTAACGACATGGCGTTTCAAGGTATGGCCACGTATATCAATAATTACTGTAACGTTGTATCCCTTTAAGACACGTCCGTTACACGCGCCGTTTCCGGATACTTCCAACGGTCGTAAATCAGAACCTATAAATTAAAGTCGGTTTTGAGGCGCAAAAAATTTCTGTACCTTTAACTTCTTCAATTTTTCTTGCGCTCCTTCAGTAATCTTTCTTTTACTTATTTTCTTCGTGCACTCACTTTTTTTCTGTGATCTTTTCATCAATCCAGAGTTCTTCGAAAGTTTCGGTAAGAGTTTGCCCTAATTTTTCTCGTTTTCTTATTTTGTTTCGAATTTCTTCTTGTATTTTCATCGATTTCGGAGAGAAAGATGTCTGCACAAACTGAGAATAGTAGTAGCCGAACAATTTCTGATATCCCAGTGTTCACCGATGAGGATTTGGAACTGCCTCTCGAGTATTATCGGTGGGATCCTCTTCTGGTAAAGCGGTTATATCTCCATAAGGATATCATCGACGAGGACAAACGAGTCGAAGAGGACGCTATGTCGCTCCCGGATTATTGGAGACGTCCTGCTCGTCGGTGGCCGGAACCAATTGACGAGTATAGAGGCGAACCGAGTATCCTTACTGATGCCGACATTGTCCTCCTTCGGGAGGAGGTCTATATCCCTTCGTCGGTGAAATTGTTCGCGCCTTACCCAGGCGAGAGGATCACTTGTCCACCTCCGGGCTGCGTTGGCGTATTTGCCGACTCCCTTAGGTCTGGACTTCGGTTTCCCCTCCCGGCTCTGATCACAGACTATTTGAGGAGTTGGGGGATCGGTCTGTGTCAGATAGCACCGAATTCTTGGAAGAGAATAATCAGTCTTATGGTGCTATTGAAGGAGAAGGGTTGGGACATGCCAACAGTTGATGAGATTAGGAATTTATATTCCTTTAGACGATGCACTGATAGACAAGTAGCAGATCCTCTTATCTGTTACGCCTGCGCATGAAGGCCTCAAGAAGGACTGAAAATCGGTGATTTGATTACCGACATTCCCGAGTCGCTTCATGGGTTTCAAGAAGAGTGGTTGTGGGTTGGAGGAGATTGGCAGACTCCAAATTTTTCGAAACCCACAATTAATGGGATGTCTATCCCCATCGAAATTAATTCTGCAATTTGTAAGTTTTTTCGCCGTGTTCCTTTTTACCGAGTTATTCTGACCTTGTTTATTTTTGTACTAACAGGTCTTGTTATTTGCAGCCAAGAGCAAAGCATCGAAACTCGGTTCAACTTTAAAGGAGAGGATTACCGAGTTGTTCAAATTGAAGAAGACTCAGCGCAGCTTCAAGTTGATTTTGAAGAACACAAGATTAAAAGCTATCGGTCTTTGCCCTGAAATCGCTGATAGTTCCTTTCAACCAGGTAGACTTAAGTAGAATTTTTATCATCTTATTTGAAGTCGGTTATTTTCGAGGACTGTCGTAACTCGGTTTTGTTTTTGCTCTGCAGTGTATTATCCGCTCATCGGAGTTCTCGGTTTCAAGACCATCCGAGACGCAAAGGCTTTCCGTCAAAAGAGTCCGAACTTAGATCTTCGAACCAAAGTCGGAAAGAGCAAAGAGTTGCGTCTATCAGGAATGGGTCGCAAGAAGTTGGTGAAAGCTTATTTGGAGAACCCGATCATGAACCCTCCAAAGGTCGACGTCGGTGATGGTGCGACGTCGGCAGCTGCGACCGAGATTCAACAGCCGAATCCTCTGGCTATTGCAGCAGCAGGTCCCATGGCTGCCATTGCTGCTGCGACTGTTGCTGCGACTGAAGCTGTTTCTGAGGTTGAGCCGAATGTTGAGGCTGTCGCAGCAGAAAACCCGCCTGTGATTGACTTGGCGTCTGATGAGTTTGAGGGAAGGCACGAAGTTATTGCTGAGCGTCAAGTGCCCGTCACTCGGTCAAGGAAAAGGCGTATGGAGGACGTTCCGGCTGCCGAGGAACGAACAAAGAAAAAGCACGATGTCGGTGATCGTGGGAAGAAGAAGAAGGAACCGATTGTGGATCGGTCCTTCTTACCGATTGATGAAGAAAGGTTTTTGAACTTCAAGCAGCCTCGGGAGTCGGTCGAGAAGTGGTTCTCGACTTTTGAGTCAGTTGAGATTCCCGATATCTCAAGCACAGTCGAACTGCCTGCCCATGTTATTGATGCTGCTCGGGTCCCTATGATGGTATGGGATCCGAGATCCGAGATTGGCGTGTCTTCTTTGGCGAGTGTTTATAAGTTCAAGTATGCCAAAGCTTGCCTGGGTCGCGCGTTGGTCAGTCTGGTTATGGCCGAGGATGATTTTCGTCTGAATGCGGCCTAGGTTGAAGAGAAAAAACATTCACTCGAACTCAGAGATGGAGCTCTTGCATCTCTGAAGGAGGAGGTTGCAGCTAAGGAGAAAGAACTGCAAATCAAGATCGATGAGCAATCTGAGCAGCTAACGATCGCTCAAGGAGAGATCGAGGCCTTGAAGGTTGATAAAGCTTCCCTCGACAATGATGTTCTGAAGCTGACGAGTCAGATAATCACTTCCGAGCAACGCGTCAAAATGCTTGAACAGCAGCTATCTCGGTGTGAGGGTCTTCTCCATAAAGAGCAGGAGGCCCACGAAGTGACTCGGAAAAGTCGGTCCGAGGTTGAAGACCTACTGAAGAGGGACCGAGATGCTCATTTGGCCAAGATTAACAAGCTTCAGGAAGAGAAAATCAAATTTGCCGAGGAGAAGTACAACGATGGTCTCCGAGCTGGAAGAATTCTTGAGGCGGAGGCCAACCGACTTAAGGCAAAGGCCGACTCCGACTCCGAAGATGAAGACCGAGAGTTCGAAATGAACACTTGTTTGAATTTGCGCTGGATGGTTGAGCGCTTTGATGACGGCTTGTATGACATCGAAGAAGTCCGTCAATTCCTTCTGCACAAGATTTGAAGCCATAACTTCAATCCCTCTATCGCGACGACGCACATAGAAGCCGACGAAGATGAGAAGAATTTTTGTGAGGGCCTTCTTGCTGCCATTGGGGCTAAAGCGAGTTCTGAAACTTCTGAATCAGGCCGAGAAAGGGAGGCTCGTCTGCGCCGTGCTTTTGTTAATATGGTGCTCGAGGGCGAGAAGGAAAAGAAGTCGGAGCTGGCTAATGTTTTTGTTAAGACCTTAACCGAAGTGAGCTTGCAGGAAGAACTGGAGAAGATGACTCCTGAACAGCTTCGGAAGTCGGTCGTGTCTTTTTTGGAAAGAAAAGTGGCCGAGCTATCGCAGAAGGAAGATCAGTCGGCTGTGACTAAGGTAACCGAAGTCGGGGAAGAAGATGCAGTTTTGAATAAGCATGTCCCCGTGACTCCTTCTGAGCTTGAACAGGCTGCTAAAGCTGAAGAAGATCGAGTCTTCGACATCATCAGCCGAATTATATATGAGGAAATTGTCAAGAATGATGCTGAAGAAGCGGCCAAAGAGAAAGACCATGCAGATGTGGCCAAGGCAGTCGATGAAGATGAAGGCAATGCCGATATGGCCAAGGCAGTTGATGAGGATGAAGGCAATGCCGATATGGCCAAGGCAATTGATGAGCCAGCAAAATCGACTTAGTAGTATTCGCTTTTTATTGTCGTTTTTATTTTTATTTTGAATTGTATTCCCGGCATGTCGGGACACAATATATTTTGTAATGGATATTTATTAAGTATGAATGAAAACTTTGCTTTCAGTATTTCCATTCATAATTTTTCTTCAGCACGGCATTTTACTTTTGCTGAATATTTCCAAATGTTAAGAAGTCGGCCAAACTTAATTTTTAAGTGGACACCACCTTTTCAGATGGAAATTTGGATATCTTATTTCAAACCAATCTTCAGGATTTGAATTTAAAGACAATCCAATTATCATTTCATTTTGTCCATAACCTTCCCAAGTCATTGTACTTTCGTATTTGAAGGTTATTAGTTTGGTCGAGAAAGATATAACTTACCGAGTTAATAAGGCTCGGTCTAAATTTGAAATATCTTTCAGAAATTTTAAGTGTCAGTCTTGTCCAAGTTATAAGCTTGGCTATATAAAGACTAACTGTATATCGAGTTGAAATACCTCGGTTCTTTCGAAGAAAAGGCATTAGTCTTGTCCAAGTTATAACCTTGGCTAAATAAAGACTAATTACATGCCGAGTTAAAGTATCTCGGCTTTCTTAAGGGACTCTTTAGCACACAATTTTATTATATACATCAAAATGTGTACAGAGTCTTTGTTACATTGAGAACATTTATTGGAAATACTTTTTCAAGTAAACAGCATTCCATGGATATGGAAGAACAAGTCCATCTGGCTTTTCAAGTCGGTAAGTTCCTTTTGGAAGTACCTGACAGATTTTGAATGGTCCTTCCCACTTCGGTTTCAAAGGCCCCGGATCCGGTCCGACAATTCTTTTGAGCACCAAGTCACCGACTTGAAATGATCGAGGCTTCATCTTTGTGTTGATATATTTTTCACTTCTCTGTTTATATGCGGCATTTTTAAGTTCTGCCATTAGACGAGTTTCGTCCAGAAGATCCAGGCTGACTTTGAGGTTTTCCGAGTTGTTTTCATCTTGGAAATGCATCACTCGATAAGTAGGGGATCCGAGTTCAACAGGGATAACTGCTTCTGATCCATAAGTTAAAGAAAATGGTGTTTCTCCCGTAGCATGGCTAGCTGTTGTTCTATAAGCCCACAATACATGTGGTAATTCTTCAGGCCATGATCCTTTTGCTGCGTCAAGTCGGACTTTCAAGCCATTTTTTATTATCTTATTGATTGCTTCGACTTGTCCATTGGATTGAGGATGATATGGCGAATAGAAGAAGTGTTTGATTTGATATTCTTCACAAAGATCTTCAAGTCGTTTCCCTTCAAACTGCCGACCATTGTCGGTTATTATTGAACTCGGTATACCGAACCGGCATATGATTGATTTCCATACAAAGTCCACCACTTTCTGTTCGGTTATCGTAGCTAATGATTCAGCTTCAGCCCACTTGGTGAAATAATCAACGGCTATAATAGCAAATCGTACACCACCTTTTGCAGTCGGAAATGGACCGATTATATCGATTCCCCATTTAGCAAACGGCCACGGACTATAGATTGATTTTAAGGATTCTGGGCTTTGATCAACATTTGGGGCGAATATTTGACATTTCGCGCATTTACGTACCCAGTTGATTGCATCTGCCTTCAAAGTCGGCCAGTAGTATCCTTGTCGGAGTATTTTATACGCTAATGTTCGTGCTCCATGATGGTTTCCGCAAATTCCTTCATGAACTTCTTCAAGGATATATTTTGATTCTGGTTCAGCTATGCATCTTAGCAAGGGAAGAGAGTAACCTCGTTTATAAAGAATTCCATTATCCATTGTAAATCGAGCAGCTCGTATGCGAAGAGTTCGAGCTTCTTTCGGATTTTGAGGTAAAGCTCCTGTTTCCAAGTACTTTATAATCGGTGTCATCCAAGTCGGTGATTTGTGTAACTCGGTATTTAAAACTTCGGGTACCGAGATAGAAGACATTTCTTGGTGACCGACTTGGACATACTCTATATCTTCCAATCCGGTACTTGATGCAAGTTTGGCTAGAGCATCAGCTGGAACATTTTGTGAACGAGGAATATGTTCCAACTGAATGTCGAATCGAGACATCTTCTGTTTTACGAGCGTCAAGTATGGGAGTAATCGAGGTTCTTTAACTTCAAAATCTCCATGAACTTGGTTTACCAGCAATTGTGAATCGGAGAACACCTTTAAATTCTTTACATTCATGGAATCTGCGAGATTCAATCCAGATAAGAGGGCCTCGTATTCGGCTTCGTTATTTGTTGCCGGAAAGAGAAACTTGACAGAATGACAGAACATCTTGTTCTGAGGGTCTATCAGAATGATTCCNCCCCCCCCAGCTCGATGTTGAGTTAAGGAGCCGTCGACATACAACGTCCATGTTTGAACTTCATTTATTGTCTCAATTCCGGGAGTAAACTCGGCAATAAAGTCGGATAAAGCTTGAGCTTTTATTGCAGTTCTCGGTTTATAATGGATATCATATTGACCGAGTTCTATAGCCCACTTAATTAGTCTTCCCGACGTATCAGGTCGGTGTAAGATAGACTTTAAGGGATAGGAAGTGAGTACCGTTATTGAATGTTCTTGAAAATAAGGACGTAACTTCCGAGCAGCGATAACAAGTGCATAGGCTAACTTCTCCATTGCTGGATATCGCAATTCGGCTTCATGTAAAGCTTTACTAATATAGTAAATCGGATATTGTTGACGTCCTTCTTCACGAACCAGAACAGCACTGATCGCAGAATCGCTTACTCCCAAGTATAAATACAACATTTCTTCAGGTTTTGGTTTCTGTAAAATCGGGACGTGAAGAAGTGTTTCCTTCATTTTGTCCAGGGTATGCTGACATTCTGTTGTCCACTCAAAGTGTTTCCCTTTCTTTATGGATTCAAAGAAGGGTTTACATTGGTCGGTTGACTTGGATATGAACCGATTTAGGGCAGCAAGTCGGCCAGTAAGAGCTTGAACTCCTTTTACCGACGTGGGAGGTGCGAGATCCATAATGGCTTTTATTTTGATGGGATTGGCTTCAATGCCACGCTGAGTAACAATATAGCCCAAGAATTTACCGGAACTGACTCCAAAAGTACATTTCTTTGGATTGAGCACCATGGAATATTCTCGTAGGATATTGAACATTTCTTGTAAGTGGTTAATGTGATCGTCTGCGTGAACCGACTTGACTAACATGTCGTCCACATAAACTTCCATGGTATGTCCGATTAGTTTGGCAAACATTTTGTTAACCAGTCTTTGATATGTGGCCCCAGCGTTCTTTAGGCCGAATGGCATCATGGTATAACAATATAGTCCTCGGGCTGAATAGAAGGATGTATGTTCCGCTTCTTCAGGATCCATAGGAATTTGATTATAACCTGAATAAGCGTCCATGAAACTCATCAATTCATGTCCGGCAGTGGCATCTACCATGTAGTCGATATGTGGTAGAGGATAACTGTCTTTGGGACAGGCTTTATTTAAGTCGGAAAAGTCGATACAAAGTCGCCATGCACCGGAACTCTTTTTCACTAAAACAGGATTAGATACCCAAGTCGGGTACTTGGTCTCTTGAATAAACTTGTTGTCAACCAACTTTTGAACTTCTTCCTCGAGAGCTTTCTGCCGGTCTGGGCCTAGTTTACGTCGTTTTTGGATCATTGGTTTAATCATTGGATCCAAGTTTAGTCGATGAGATGCATCTTTCGGATCAATTCCTTTCATGTCTTCATGTTTCCAAGCAAACACGTCGGAATTGGCTTTGAGGAACTGAATGAGCCGACTTCGTATAGGTTCTCGAAGACTGGCCCCAACTTGTAACGACTTCTTGCAAGTCGGTTCATCGACATAAATTATTTCGGTATCTTCGGATGGTTCTGCTCGATCGAGTTTGTTCTTCTCTTTAAATTGAGTTCGAGGATCAAGTTCATCCTCGTCTTTTATTGGTTCTTTGCCAAGTCGTCTTCCATGATCATAAACCAGGTCATTATTTGATTGTGCTGGGTCAAGTTCCATCTCGGTTTTGTGTGATTCCGAGTTGACAAGAGTTGAATCTTCTTGGTCTTCTGCGGCATTTTCCATCATGTGCAAGGACATACACGGCTCATGCCAAGGTTTGACCCAGACCATGCCGCGAGCTTCGTACTGGTCCCCATAATGAGTTCCTTCGCCATAATTGGTAGGAAATTTCAAAGCATAATGAAAGATTGAAACAGCTGCACGAAGCTTATATAGAGCGGTCCTGCCAATAATGGCATTATATTGATTTTGAATATCCATCACCTTGAATGTCTCCATAATGACTTTGGAGGCTTGTCCAGGAATTCCGAACCGAATTGGCATAGTGATTTCGCCAAGAATAGATGTGATTGTGCCATTAAAACCTTGTACTTGATCCTGGCAAGGTTTCAGCTCAGCTGGATCGATTCCCATCTGCTCGAACGTGCGTAACATCATAATACTCGAATATGCTCCTGTATCCACCAGCATTCGATGTATCAGTATACCACAGATGGGTGCCGTGATGACTAG
Source organism: Striga asiatica (assembly GCA_008636005.1). Taxonomy (NCBI): domain Eukaryota; kingdom Viridiplantae; phylum Streptophyta; class Magnoliopsida; order Lamiales; family Orobanchaceae; genus Striga; species Striga asiatica. The sequence continues at coordinate 589,134 of BKCP01005406.1, read as the reverse complement.
AGGATCAGCATGAGGGTGATCGAAGTAGCTAGCATCATCTATATTAAAGGTTATGGGACAATTGTTTCAAGCATTAATCTTATCTCGGAGGTCGGTCGTCAAAACAGTTTTGCCCGAATTAAAAGCTTTTCGAGCATATGCTTTTATTTGCCTTCGTGATGTAGGCGTTGCATTGCTACTATTATTCACGCGAGTTACGTGATGAGAATTATCAGGATTATAATATCCTTCTTGATGAGGCATGAAATCACGTTCTTCTTGATGCATCATGTATATTTCCTTCTCACTCGGTCTCATTCGTTTTGGATTAACTGGACGTCCTTCATCGTCGTCATCGTCTGGTAAATCAGGCATTCTTCCTTTTCGCTTGTAATCAGCATTTTTAGCAAACTTTTGGACTTGAGGATGTCCAATGAGCCTCAGTAAGGCGGAGAGTAAACCGAGGCATTCGTCAGTATTATGGCCTGCCGATTTATGATATGAACAATATTTTGTTTTATCAAGTCGGTCTTCGGGAGTTCGGACAGGTCGAGGGTCATGAAGGATTCCTTTCCCTTTTAATTCTTCGAATATAGTTGCTGCTCCCGCCGAGAATACCGTATGGTAGCTGGATTTGATTTCGTCAAGATATTTATTTCTCACATCTTGCACTTCTGGTAGTTTGGGATTCCCGAATCGAGACTTATTCGGCTTGAAGAATTTATTTTTCTTCTTTTTGGATTCCCGACCGACGTCCGACTTCAACGAAAAGTCGATATTAGGTACCGACATTGACTCCTCGGCTAGAATGTGCTGTTGAGCCCAAGCTAAGAAGTCTTGAAATGAGGTCGGTTTATTTTGGCATATACTCCACCGGAACAACGAATTCGGCTTCAGCCCAGCTATTGCTGTAACCAATAATGTTTCTGGATGGCATTGCTCCATGTTTTGTATGCGTTCGTTGAACCGAGCTATATAATCTTTTACGCTTTCATCGTCTTTTTGTACGATATTAGCGATTGACTCTTTGGGAATTAAGGAAACTCGGGCCCCAATAAAATGAGACCGGAAAGAGGTTCTCAATTGATGCCAGGTGGTAATTGAATACCGAGATAAAGAGTGATACCATTTTTGAGCTCGAGATCCCAAAGTTAAGGAGAACATCCGACATCTTAATGCTTCATTGGCTCCATGAAGATCCATCCACGATGTATACTGACCGAGATGAGCGTCAGGATCAGAAGTTCCATCATATAAGCCGATTTGTGGAACTTTTATTTTAGTCGGAATAGGCTCCCTAGTCAGATGAGGGGCTAGAGGAGTTCCGACCTCTTGGTACGTCTCTTCTATCATCGGAGTTCGTCGCGGTGATTCTCCATGTTCGTCTTGGCGAGTTTCAAGCTCAGCGATTCTCTTTCTCAGCATTTCTAACTCTTCTGATTCACGTCTTTGACGATTTCTTTCGATCAAACGACGCAACTCATTTTGCCCGCGACGAGCATGATTTTGGTCGAGAGTTTGTCGTAAATCAGAAGGTTGATCACGTCGTAAAATTTCTGGTAACGACGGAGTTGGTTGTCGTGGTCTATTTCCAGAATGACTTTCTGCGGTGGCTTCTGACCTCGCGGCTTCTGGAATTCGTGTTCGTACTGGAACCATCCCGCGATTTTGAGCTGCAACATCATGTTGTGATTCATGTGTACGTGAGCGAGACGTTGCATGTGACGTAGCGGGATTTTCATTCCTTTGCGGAGTGGATACAGGGTGAGTTTGTGGATTAGTTGCTGCAACTGGTTCAATTCTGGTCCGTGCCATGAAATCAGTCAAATTCTTCAAGAACTCTGGATCTTGAAATAAAACTGAATAATCGATTGATGTGGATGGCACAGCAGAAGTTCCAGTCATATGAGTGGGATGGCGATTAGTTCCAGCATCTGGGTTACGTTCGTTTCGCCCAGAATTCGACATCTTTTTAGAATAGTGATACAAGACAAACAATCAAAGGGACACACAGCCCTCCTTCTAGCGCCAAACTGTTGTTGTCTTGAATTAACAACGCTAAATTAAACACAGTAGATGTCAAGAAAATAAAGATAAACTGTTTTATTTAATTTTATTCGTTGTATTCACAAGAGTACAGGAGTCGGTTATGAGATAAAAACCGAGATCATTTGTAATCCGTGTACAATGTGTTCGAAAAGATCCTCGTACTATCATAAATTCTGCTATTTATAGTACGGTGGCTTTTGTCTTTTTTGCTCGTAATGGATAAAGATGTATTTAATGTTGAGCTGCTTCGCTTGAGGCGGCGGGAAACATCAATGATGGCCTTTTTGTTCCGTTGGTCCAATCAGATGCCTCTAATGATTGTTTTCTGTTGGAAAGTTCAGACTTTGTAGTAGTCGGTTTAACTGAAGTCGGTTTTGGCTTCAGATGTCGGTTCTTTTAAAGACATTCGAAAGTCGGTAATTCTTCAGAAGTCGGCAACCATGTAGAAGTCGGTAATTTGCTTTAAGAAACACCGACTTAAAATAAGTTCATCTCCTTAGTGTAATTAATCTCCATTTTCAATTTTGCGGTCAAGTCGGATATCAACAGATTGTCCAAGGGATCGCAGGCATATTAGATCTTTCGATCCAAAGTTTGAACTTGTTTTTGAAGATCCAAAATCATTTGTCTAAGTTGATCTGGTTTTTGATCAGTAAAATCCTTAACTGGAGATTTGATTTTTAAAGGATTAGTTTTGAAGACTGTTCTTTCTTCTTTTAAAAATTCATCAGATTTTTCTGATATTTTTAAAATCGGAGTTTTCAATGTTAATACTTCATTGAATAATTCGTCAATATATAAACGATCTCGATGCATAAATTCTATGCTATGATGAGAATTACTTAGCGCATAATTAATACGATAGCATATTGAAAAAGGATGATTTCCTTCCTTCATGAAATTTTTTCGAAGAAAATTATAGTTTAGGATGATAGATCTATCAAGATCCAAATCCTTTAGAGAGAGACCAAGTTGTAAATTAATATCGAACTTGATTTTTCCCATTTTGAGATTACCAATTCCTTCGGCGATCTTAGATTCATCTAGATTGATGAGTCTATTATCTCTTAAAACTAACTCTAAGGGAGAGTTAATTCCTTTGAGAAAAGTACTTTTGATGATAACTTGAGCAGTAGAAATATGAATATATTTCAATTTATTTCTATCTTTTTCAGGAAAAGAAGCAATTCTTCGACGAACTTGTTCTTTGTTGATTATCGAAAGCATAACTGATCCATCAGTTCTTTCAATCGGGACTAAAAATTCCCCAGTCATCATTCCAAACTTTATAATATTTTCTCTTGAAAATACCATTTTTATATCTTTGAGAATTCCGGTTTTAAAATTCTCGTTTTCTTTTATTGAAAAATCTGTTTTTTCAATTTGTTTGCTGAGAACAGCATCTATTAAAAATTCGTTTTGATCGTCGATAGAATCGATTATCTCCATTAGAAATAAATTTGAAATAATTTGAAAGTATTGAAATGTTTAAATATTTTGATAAGAACCATTTTTACCTGATATTCTCTTCTCAATTGGATATTGATTGGAGCGTTCTTTGAAATTTTTGAATGAATTTTGTTGATTTGGTTGGCAATTCTGTTGAAAGAAGGATTCCGGGTTCTTCTAGCACCCAGCGACGCCGTCGCCCTTAGTCTACACACCGACTAACAGGTGTTTACTATACAGTCGTAGTAAATCGACGAGAAAACTTTTAGAGTTTTCAGAAAGGAGTATTTAACTCGATTTCATAATATTTCAAAGTGTTCTGTTTTATTCAAACATACATGGAAGCCTTATATAGGCGAGGTAGCAAGCCACAACTGGTAACCGGCTGCTTACCGAAAACGCGTAAAAATAAAAGTGGTCCACTATACAGCTGGTGGTCACAATAATTTACATTAGTGGACTTTTAAAAGTAACACGCAAAGTCTACATTATTGCGTCTTTTAGGTAAGATGTCCCTTTCTTCCTTTAGTTGCTGTCGGGTGTGTTGAGGAGGTCATCCATTTCTTCAGATGTCTCTTTCTCTTCTTCTTTTAATGGTGGAAAGTCTTCTGGGCACAGCTGGCATTTGTGTGATTTATACCTTTGAAGCTGGTTGCATATTATCCTTTTGACTTCTTCTGGTATTTTGGAAAAATTTCCTGTGAGGGTGATTAGATCTTCTTCAAATTTTACCATTTTTTCGATGGTGTGTTCTGTTGCCTTTTTGTTAGTGTGAGAGAACACTATTAATCCTTCTTCTTCGGCCAAGATCTTGAAACCGGCTTGTGTAGTTCCAAATTGTCGACTATAATTGTAAAACTGATTAATTTGTTCTACAAAATAGTTTAAAGAAAACTTTATGTTTTTCTGTTGGATTTCTGGGTAAAGTCCATTTGCCATCCCTATTTTAACCAAGTGTTTAGGCTTGATTATTTTATCGTCCTCGAACATTGGATATGTGCTCTGGACTTTTAGATAGATCTCTTTACCTTTAGCGAACAATTTATTAAATTGTTGAGCCATTTTACGAATTCCTGATGGTAATTGAGAAATTTCATCATAGGATTTGCTTGGGTCCTCTTGGAGGTATATTGTTGTGATAAGTCCGTTGTTAAAGAACGAACTTAGTATTGCTGGATTTGCTCCGGGTAGGAACACGGCTTTTGCCCCTGTGTTGTTGACTATGGGATAGAAACACTCTTTAGAGATTTCTTCAGAGTATTCTGTTACCCATCTCCAATTACGGTAGAACTCGGACTCGTTTGGTTCTGAACTTGTTCCTTTGAGTTTTTCTTGTATTTTTTCTAAGGATGAGAATCTCCTTGAGTATCCCATTTCCTTATTTGATGTAATTCCATCCTCCGTGGAAATTGTTTTGTAAACCTTCTGGTAGGCTTCTTTGGCTTCTTCTATGGACGGATAGCTTTTGTGCCTAACAGGCTTTCCAATTATATGGAGTTTTGCGATACTCCAATTTTGATAGACTCCTTTCATTGGGCCGTCAAAAATAACATAGGCCTTTTTTGAGTTGTCTATCTGTTGGTCAATTGGGTCTTGGGCTTTTTGGGCCTTGTCTTTTGAAATAGAGGGTGAATCCTCTGTTTGAACCGTTTCTAATTTTAGCGGGAGGTTCTTTCCCAAAGGCTGTGAAGCCATCCCTTTAGACTCGGGTAGAGTGTTTTGAGATTGGGCCTGGGCCTGTATCTCATGTTGAGTTTGTTGGGCTTCAAGTTCATCTTCTTCCTCGACTTGATCAGCCCAGCTTTTGCTTGATTTGGCTAACTTTTCCAAGCTTTTTATTGTTTCTTCAATCTCCCCCCTCTGCAAAAGAAGTTGTTGAAGTTTTTGCTTAGTCGCCAAGATCTGGTCGTCTTTTTGTTTGAGTTGGTGTCGGAGTTGCTTTAGTGCTGGCTCCATTCTCTTGTCAATGTGTCTGCAAATGCGTTTTTCTCGCTCTTGATTAATTCTAGATATGGTTGAAATTGTTGAAGGCGCAGTTGCCACCTGATTAACCTGCCATTGCGATAGTCGGTCTTGATATTGTATTTCCAGAAACCTGTAAAATATTTTGAGTCTGTTCGTAATAGAAATCTAGAAGATAGTAAATCTATTTTCCATTTTTCTAGAACTCGCACACCCGCCAGAACCTCAAGTTCGGCTATTGGATATCGTGTTTCTGTGTCACTGAAAGTGCCAGATACGTATTTACACAACATGAGTTGTTTTTCAAACTCTGCTGGTAATTTTAAACTCATTTCTGAGCGTTGTTCTGTGGTTTTATTGGTTTCACCATCAGAAGCTTTTGGAGTGCCGGACTCATTGAGCCCTAGCTTTTTCTTCCCATTGGGAAGGGCCCTCATACAACCAGCCCAAATATGCTGTGAAGCATCTGTCTCGATGACTAGAAAGTCTTCGATTTTCGGGTTGTAGAGTTGTGGCAAGGTAACTATCTTGCTTTTGATCCTTCTAACGATCTCAGAATCTGAGTCTGTCCAGGACCAGGGGACTTTTTCTGAAAGTTTTTTCTGTAAAATTTTTCTTTCAGAGGAAAGGTTTTTGAAAAATCCTTCATTGGCTATGTAATTAAGACAGCCAAGAAATCTTTGTATTTGTTTTTTGTTTTCAAGTTCGTCAGGGAAAGCCAAAATCTTTTCCTGCGTGTGAGGGGCAAGGTCAATCTTCCCATCACCTTTTATAATTGTTCCAAGGTACTCAATTTCTTGTTGTACCAATTTTGATTTCTTTTTTGAAATAACAATTCCTTGTTCTTTGATTCTGTTTAAAACAATTTGAACATCTTGAATATGATCTTCTCGAGACCCTTTTGAAAATATTAAAATATCATCAATGTATGCCAGGCAGATGTGTTCAAGTCCTTGTAAGGACTTGTCCATAAATCTTTGGTATATACTTGGTGCTTGTTTTAAACCAAATGAAAGAACATTCCATTCATAATGCTTTTGTGGAGGACATGAAAAGGTTGTTAAAGGTTTTGTTTCTTCACTTAGTCTGAGCTGATAATAGCCAGATTTAGCATCTAAAGATGAAAACCATTTTGAACCCTTGATCTTTTCAAAGATAAAATCCTTTCTTGGAAGTTTGTACGAGTCATCAATGGTGGCTTCGCTCATTTTCTTATAATTGATAACCATGCGTCTTTTTCCACGCTTAATCTCATTGTGATTTTCAACATAAAACGCAGGTGCTGAGTGAGGACTAGCACTTGGTCTTATTAGTTTTTTGTCAAGAAGGTCCTGACATTCTTGCTTGAATTCTTCTACATCTCGAATAGTGTAGGGAATTCGATTAGGAACATTCACCTCTTTGTTTGAATCTTTTAGTTTTATAATAATTAACTCATGATTTTTGTTTTTGAAACTGTCGAGAGGGTGGTCAGAGCACACCTCATCGAGAGACTGCTCTATTGTTTTGAAAAATAGAAGACTCTCCAGAGTTAATCTTATTTGACAGAATTTTTCTGAAACAATTTTTACTAACTCGTTTTTTGTTAGAATTTTTGTTGTTACAGTCTTTCTTTCCTGTGGATTAAAAAGATTTTTCCAGGATAGAGAAATTGTGTTTGCTCTTTGAACAAATGGTTCGTAAAGCTTTAAAAAATTGTTTCTGATGATTAAGTCTAAGCCTGAATCATGCATGTAGATGGAAGGTACTATAAAATCGTATCCTTCGATATTGACTTTTTCGTTTTGCAAAACATAATGTATGTAATATTTTGATTTATCCGCAATGATAATTTCTTTTGGAGAAACCAATTGTTTCCAATTTTTCGAAATTGATTTTCTACCAAAACATAAGGTTGCTCCGGTATCTATATAAGCAAGCAAAATCTTTTTTCGAAGCGAAATTTTAATAAAAGTAACACTAGGGTTGCTTTTAGTTAAGATTTTCTTCGTCATTTGAAGAAGTATTAGAAATTAATTCAAAAATTTCTTCATCAGATGATACATCTAATTCGATGGGTTCATATCCCATGTCAAAGATTAATTTTAAAACTTCAGTCTTTTTTGAACTCTTTTTCTTAGGACATTCATTAGCATAATGTCCCTGTTCGTGGCAAAGCCAACAAGTACAGTCCTTTTTTGCCTTAGGGCATGCATTTTGTTTTTTATAAGAACTTTTTCGAAAATTTCTTTTTCTAAAGAATCGTTTTGAATCTTTATAAAATTGTTTTTTCTTGCCTTTCGAAAAACGCTGTTTGAAAATCTTCTTTTTCTTTTTTAAACGTGGTCTTTTACAACCATATTCAGAAGGTAACTCCTGAATTTTATTACAGCAGAGACTAACCGTTGCTTGTCTCTTTGCAAGTTTTTCCTTGCACTGTTCTGCCATCCATGTTCGGAGTGCAGTTATTCTTCCTCCTAAGTTATTACTTAATTTTGAAGACGCAACACTTTGATTGAAAAATTCTTCAACCTTAGGTGCAACATGCTCAGGAAGCTTTGAGAAGAACATTTGATCAACTTGTTTTGAAAAACGATCAATTGGTTCTATATTGTAATAATATTTTTGAAATTCGCAAATGAAATTCTCAAGGTAACATAAATTGCAAATTCTTAAGTTTATTATTTTCCAATAGTTAAATTGTGAAAAAGCGATTTCAGATTCCACGGTATGGATTCTTCCAACAAATTCACTTATTAAAAGACGGTAAACCCACTCATCTACTTGAGATGCTATAGGTGGTAACGTATTTTGAATTTCATTTGGTAATCTGCTTAAAAATTTATAAGCGTTTCCTTTTGTTTTGTAAAGCAGATAGTTGAAGATTTCTAAGGAATTTAGTTTTTTCAAACTATCATTTAACTGGATAAGAGTAGAATTGATATTATACCAGTCTCTAATTAAAGAAGACGGGTCATTGACACAGTCTATATCTAATATTTCTGGAATACTGCTAAAACGATGTTCTGGAATAAATTGAGATGGAATTTTTTCAAACTTTTGTCTGTAAAATTCTTTTTCAAGACCTTCAGTAGTCTTTTTTCTTTTAAAACGAGAAGAAGATTCTGGTTCTTCCTCGATTTTGACATTAAAAGGATTTTCTTGAGGTGGTTCCTCGTATTCATCATCGGATGAAAAACCATAAACCAAATCATTTTTTTCTGAAGTATTATCATCAGAATTTTCATGGTTTTTTCCTAAATCGAAAGCTGTCATTAATTTTGAAAGATCTTCCAATTGTTTTTCTAAACAATCGACTTGACTGTCTGATTGTTTTTCCATTAAAAGAAAATCTTTGGAGGAGGTTTGATAGTGAGTTTTGCAATTTCAGATTTTTCCTCTTTAGGAGAAATAATCTCTTTATGAGATTTTTGTAAAAATTCGTTTAGTATTTCTATTAACTCTTTTATTTTTTCAAACTTTTCTAAAGTTTCTATTTGAATTTTCTTTATTATTTCTGTGAGTGAATCTATTTGTTCTGAAATACTTGGTGAATTACTCATAATTATTATTATTATTATTTTATTTTTTTTTTTTTTTAGATAGTAAATAGGGACTTGTCAATAGCCTTTAAAAGGACACTTGGCACAAGGGGAAGGCATGACTGCACTACCATAGGGTGTAGCATCGAATTTTTCCAAAACAAGGATGAGCAGTTGGGATGATGATTCTCTTAATATTATTTAATTCAGTTGCCCTTGATTTTTGGGTTGTTTTGACAATTAACTACTAAAAAAAGGATTTTGATCCTTTCATTTTCTTCTATTTTCTTTTCATTTATTCCTTCTTGTTCACTTGTTCAATCACCCGTGTTGAGAATGTGTAAAATTACTGTGTTCGGAATTCCTGAGCGAATTATGTGATAGTAAATGAAAATGATTCAAAACACCATACATTTTTTAAACAAAATTGCATTCTTATGTTATCAAATATCATAACTTTTGTTTAGGCTATTTTTACTAGCATTTCAGTTTAAAAGTATGTAGTTTTAAAAGTATGTAGTTGAAAAAGTCAACTAGACTTGTGTACAAAGATAATCCTTCAATTTTGAAACTTATATGAAATATACAACAGAGCCATTTTGAAGTTGTGTATAATAATTTCTCATATTCTTAATTTTGGATAAAAGGAGCAATAAGCCATTACATTACACCTCAAGAGTAAGTCTTGAGGTATGTACACAACTCACAGGAGAAGAAGGTTCGGTTATAACTCAATCGCTAGCTTCTTAGGCCATCTCCAGCCCTTATCTCTACTCTAGCGCGAATTTTACTCTAGTCTAGAGTAGAGTTGAGCATTCATCTCCAGCCCTTATCTCTACATTTTATTCTACATTAAATATATTATTTTTTTATTCATTTTTTATTTCAAATAAATTGGTATATATGTATATTTAATCTTATATAGAATGTTAATTACTCAAATAATAAAAATATATTTTATTTATTTTTATTTCAAATAATTTGCTATATATATGAATATGTAATATTATATAAATGTTTATTACCCAAATAGTAATAAAAAAAATTATGTATAACAACACGAGATTGCTTCATAATACAATGAAAAAAAATAAAAAGCATTACAAATAATGATTACAATAACATTACAACTAATTTAAAAGAATCGATAAAACGAAGCCTCGGGCGCTCGAGCTCGGCCTCGTCAAATCGCTCAGCTTGCTACTATTAACCCGAACACTTCGGGTTCCTCTAAATAAATGCTCCAAATTTCGAATACTCGATAAATGGCTCGAATGGCATCGTGCCAATAAGATCTACTCGCCCCAACTCGTTTCTCGGCAAACCGAAATCTCACGCGACCTTGCGGGGCCGACGTGAACGGATTTTTATTTATTTTACTAATATGCACCCTAAAATTCTAGCTTCTCAAAATAAATGATCGGGGACTCGAAATACGAAATAAATACCACAAACGACTTCTCCTCTTCTCATACTTTCTAGAAAGCACTCTCGCTAATACTCGATCCACTAAACGAGGGCCGACGGGGCAGCCGAAGTTGAGACATAAAATGAAGCTTATTTTGACCAAATGAAGAGAAAGTTGCAGCTGCTGCTATTTCTTCTTCTAGGCAAGCTCGCAGCTAAACTCACAGAAGATAGAGGATGATGTCCAGCTTGAATAGAATCCGTCATGTCCAGCTTGAATAGAATCCATTTCTTCTTCTTCTAGGTCATTTCTTCTTCACCAAAAATTACATTAAATTACAAAAAAAAAAAAAAATATTACAAAAAAAAAAAAAAAAATTATAGAGATATGCTACAGTGTAGCGCCAGAATTGGCGCAACACTATTCACATATTTAATGTAGCATGAAAATCCAGCGATGGGTTGGAGGAGATTTTATCTCCACTCCAGCACAAATCACCGCATCTGGCGATGCGCTGGAGTTGCTCTTAGTAAGTTATAAGCTGGCAAATCGTTCACATTCGACACATCCTCCAATGCCATCTCACGTTCTAGCTGTGATCTTGTAGACTTTAGAACATCCTACATAGTACAAATAAACATTAAAAAATTTCAATAAAAGCGGTATTACGTTAAACTTCCAAGATCCAAAATCTATGCAAACTTACGTTGAATTCCATGTATGAAGCACGTTTTGCAAGCCATTGAGCGTCCAATACTTTACTTTGTGCAACATGTCCACAATTCAAGTTAACTACTTAAAAATAAAAACATACACACTTAAACTTAATAGATCTTAGCCTGAATTTTTAAATAATAAAATGAACTAAAGCTAGAAATTTAAGACAACATTTAATGATGTATGATTTTATAAAGAAAAAATAAGAAATGTAATAAACCTTACAATTTATGTGTTGCGTTAAATTCTGAATTATTTTTTGTTATTATTTTTAGTAAATAATTATTCTTATTATATATAAATTTCCTTCTTAATTTGTGTAAGTAGCAATCTTACTATCTTATAATTTTTTTCTTATATTTCTCTCATAAATTACAATTTATAAATCACTTTCTGCATTGTCTATTCTTTTTTTTTCATCAATTAGTTCATCAAAATTTTAAATAAAATTTTTATTTTAATAATAAATTATACAATATACTTTTTAACTCAAGACACGTAGGCAGTGTACCAGTGTTTATGAAATTCCAATAAATCGTAGTGTCCTTTGTAGCGAGAAAAAAACCCTGAAAAGAAAAGTGATGGCCGCGGTCACACATCTATCTAATCTGTGCTTCTCAAATGGCTCAACGAAGATGACAGCGCGTAGCAACCAACCATCGGTGGCTTCTTTATCACTCGTCGTAGCCCGTACGATTCGCCGTAAAGCGTTCCCCGTCTGTCGTATTCGCAGCGAATATAAGCCCTTACCCTGCCGTCCGATGAGCACTGACCGGACGACGGCGCAAACAACTCCACCCTCATCTTCCCCAACATCATATCCTTGGCTAATGCTCCCCCCGTCTTGGAATCCGACTCCACCACCACCGCGGCTTACAAATTCTACAGCCTGGCCGAGAATCGGGTCGTAACCCTAACCTGCGAAGGTGCGGCCCGAGAAGTCACCGGCAGCGGTGACGTGATGCACTTCCGGGGCTCCTCCCACGGCTGGGTCGCCCTTTGGAACCCCCGCACCCACGATCTGTTCCTCTACAACCCCATCTCCCGGCGCCACATAACCCTTCCCCCATTTCACCAACTCCCGAATTACAACCACAGACAGGATTACGACCCGTTTCGCGTGGAGAAGATCATCCTCTCCTCCTCCCCAGACGATGAAACCTGCCGGGCCGTGATTATCTACAAATTGGAGGGAATGATGGGCTTCTGCTGCCCGGGCCGTGGAGGGAATGACAAATGGGCCCCAATGGCTGACGTCAGGAGCTGGTGGAGCCCGGACGACGGGACGTCCCCATATAGCAGCTACAAGGACTGCGTCTACTCCCGGGCCCACGGGCTCTTCTTCGCCTTGACACAATGTGGGTGCTTGGAGTCTTGGGACCTTCATGACCCGTCTTCCCCTGTCTCGACTCGGATTGCAGACCGAATGAGTCTACGCGGGTTTCCCCTGTGGGACCACACGCCCATGACTCGGATGGTGGTCGCGGGCCGGGACATCCTGTTTGTGACTCCACATAGGACAGACATATTGGACTCGGAGGAGGGATTGTGTGGAGAAGAGTACAGGATCTTAGAGCAAAGTCCCGCCAGTGTGACTATTGATTTCGACGTGGATAGGTATGACCCGGACGGTGGGGATCTGGTGAGGTGCTCCTCTCTCGGGAATTGGGCTGTTTTCGTCGGGAACTGCAGCCACGCGGTTGCGGCCCAGCTGCCTGGGCTCAAGTCCAACTCCATTTACTTCACGGATTTGGAAGACACCGAGGTGTTTGAGAATGATGAACTGATCAACGGCCACGATGTTGGGATTTTGGATTACGAGAAGAAGACCGTGTTACCGTGTTATTATCCCGTAGATGCCCGGAGACTCAAGAAGATTTTCCCAGGGCCTATGTGGTTCTTCCCTAGCCAAGAGTGAGTAGGGTGTACTCGTTTGGGATTTTGAATGACTTTAAGATTTTAGAAATATTTAACATGGACTTTTTGAAGACTTTTAAAGTCTTCATTTGAGATTTTTGAAAGTCTTAAAAAAGTCTTTTAACTTATTTGAGATTGAAATTTGTTACACATTTTTAAGATTTTCAGCTGAAACAATAAACCTCTTCTCAACTTTCAAAATCATTGAATAAGCCTTATTAATAGTCGGCAAAGGGTCAAGCAACAAGATCTGATTCTTAACAGGCTCGAAAACCTCATTTAATCCCATAAGAAATTGCATCATCTTACCCTCCATGTCATTTTCAGTCAATGCCTTTCCAGATCCACATACGCACTCTGGCAGAGACACCAAACAAGCATACTCATCCCATAGACACTTGAGTTTTGTGTAATAAACTGTAACTGAGAGTGTACCTTGTGAAAAATTTGCAATCTCTTTCCGTAACTGATATTTCAAAGGTCCGTTGCTTTCCCCGTACCTTTCAGCCAATTCATCCCATAGCTCCTTCGCGCTTTTGACGTACATGAATGCTTCAACTATGTCCTTTGAGATCGAATTCAACATCCAAGAGACAACCATATATTCAACCTTCTGATACTGATCGTAATCGTCAGTATTCTGTTCAGGTATAACGACTGTGCCATAAATGAATCCAAGTTTCGATTTCGCCCCCAGCGCTAGTTTCATCGCACGACTCCAATGAAGATAGTTCATACCTGTGAGCTGATTTGTAACCAGAACCAATCCCGGATGATCCGATCCATGTAGAGCTAATGGATCATTCTCGCGAGAGTAATTTCTGGTCACGATCTCGCGTCCTTGTCTGTTTCCTTCACCATTGCCCGCCATTGAATAGCATATCGACCTGCTCTAGATACCATGAAGAGAAGAACAATTTTCCATAACAAATATCGAGACAAAGTATTTGGGGACATTTTCTCAATATGTTCTTAGCTCTAAATGAAAAATGTGTTGAGTACAGAGATAAAAACCCTTAGCTCGAGTTCTAGATGACAAGGACAGAAAAGTCCTTTCACAATAAAATGCAAAAACCAAAATAACAAAGCAAAACACGAGTCTACTAATAAAAACGCTCAAAGACTAAAATATAAAAAACAGAAGAAGATAATAGTCTTCATGCAATGCACGTCCACCATAGCCGATGAGATAGATGAGAATAAGCACAACTCAACAAAATACGGACCGGATATTTCTTGGCAAAGAAGATCAAATTCTCCAATGATATGAATCCTTCATCCCTAAACATAAGTGTAAAGAAATTTCCGGATGAATACTAATTCGTATACTTGTGTATATTAACTAATCATGCATCACCTCACCTGAAATCTGTTGAAGGATCAAATCCTTGCCAACCCATCTCTTTCCAAGCTTCCGACTTGAGAGATGGGAGTTCTCTGTCGGGATAAGATAACCTCCAAAGTTGTCTAAGTGCATCCTGCCAATAGAATAAATAAACCATTGATGCAAAACGAAAAGATATCAAAAGCACAGATCAAGTGCGTTTTATCACTGAGCCGAACAAGAACCCATTTCCTATGTCAATTGTCAATTGTTAATTGTCAAATTGCCACTATCATAAATTTCACCAAGGAACCACTAGGTTGTTCTGTTCTCATATCAAAATCAAATCTACTATTGCCATGACAGACTAGAATTCGTTCAAGATTACATATCTAACTATAAATTTGATTTCAGAGAGAAAAAAATGAAGGCAAAATACATACTTGATGCTCTACAAAAGTGCCATCAAATGGCACTACAAGCCTCTGCTTTATATGCTTTAGCCTCGCATCCTATCATCAAATCAATAAGAGAATCAGAGAATATGTTTTGTCAAATAAAGAAGGTAGAAAGGACTTATTAGTTCATGAGTGAGTTAGTAAAAAATGAAAATATAATCATTGTAGTTATAATAGGCAAACCCACCGAAGAAATTTACCAAGTCCACAAACTATCCTTCACAAATAATGTCAGGAGACAGGTTCAATAACATCTTTGTACATAGGACACACGCACACACAAACGTAAGACAAACTTCGCAATATTCCAAGTGAAATTGATGAGAACTTTGGCATTGTTAGTGTACACTTCGACAAGAATACTCTTCTTCAAAGTTCAAGGTCACAAGCACAAATTTTTATTACTTCCCTCATTCAGTTAATGTGATTAAACGAAGTATCAATTCTCATGAAGCAACAAAGAATCGCTTGCCTCTGAGTCGATGCCGATTACAATTATATCTCAAACCTAAAGACAATTTTAACGCTGCTATGCCCTTCAGATATTTATTGACTATGTTCTTTTACCCTCATCTTACCAAGCAAGGAAGTGATTCTTGGATGAGTGACAAATTGAAAAAAATGATTGCACAATTTCTAAGTACAACAAAAAAGCAATTAGAATGAAATGTCAAATGGAGTAGCTGAACGGTACCTGCAAGGGACTAAGTAACATAGGTTGAAGGAGGCGGTTTTCCCCATTTTGCTTGCCCAAAACAAATGGTAAAATTCGTCCAAGAAGAGACCCCGACCCGAGGACAATATTTGCTGGGAAAGAGTGGATAAAAATGATTGAATAACTCTTTTTTTTTTTTTCAAACGATAAATATATTAATACTAAAAAACTCAAATGAGTACAATAGGAGTGCCAACTGACACACAGGAACTAGAAAAACTGGACCTACCCTCTCGAAAGCACATCTGTGTCCGAGAGGTACAACCTCCATCAAGGAGTCACCCGCACACACAAAAAACCCACCTCCATAAAGGAGACTGGAACTCCATAAAGGAGACTGGATGCCAGACACAGCTGGACTTCTACGCACTAAAAAATAAAATAAAAAACACACACCTAATATACATAACTAGAGTAAAACCTCCCCTAGCCGAACAAACAAACCACCGTACCCCCTAAACTGAAAACCGAGACGCATCGACGATACCAAACTCCAAAACGAATAACAAATCTAGACTCCAAACTCGAAAACTGCGGACACTCAAACCGCCTAGACGAAATTGTCATTCCAGATCTGGACCCGAAGAAGCTCAGCACCGGGGAAGATGGGGAAACCGCCAAGATAACACCGGAGGCCTCGAAACAAAGTCCAAGGAGGCACCTTACCGCACGATCTAGCGGCCCGACCGGTCAGGCAAGACATCCCGAACCACCGGCCACCAAGTTGCAAGCCTACACTCCTACAAGGTGAAAAGTCGAAGCACGCGAGGCTGAGCGCCGACATCTCAACAGACACCCGTCGCTGGGCGGAGGCGGAGGCTCAAACAAGAAGTCGACGGCCACCACCGGAACTAGGAGAAAGAGGCTGAGAGATGGGAACCATGGCCTAATTCTCCCTGGGCTCCGGGAGTGGCAGATAATATGCCTCCACCTGCCGCCGCGACTCAGCCGAGCCAGGGAAGAAGGCCTACAGTGGTTGTTGCCGGCTAGGAGGGGCAGATAGATTAGGTTAAAGTTTTTTGATTTGGGGAAAAGGGAAGAGAGAAGCAAGAATTGGAGAGAGAATTTAGGGGTTTTGATTAATAAAATTTGTTTGGCTCGTATAAAATGATTAAATAACTCATTTATATAAATGTAAGGATCATAACATGAATCAAACTAAGAACAACACAATAAAAATAAACAATTTTATACTTGTAGGCTGTGTTTGGTAGACAAATAAGCTAGCTTATAGCTATTCGGTTACTTTATAAGCTCCCTGTATTCAAATAAGCGTTGTTTGGTAGGACGAGCTTTTTTAAAAAGCTCGAGCTTATTTGATAAGCTTCTTTAGGTAGCTTTTTAAATAAGCTAGTTGAATTTTTTATTTCAGCTACCTTATCAGCTAATTTACCAAACACTTTTATCATATAAGCAAGCTTTTCAGCTATAAGCTATAAGCTAAAAAATTGCTGATAAGCTATAAGCTAACTTATCAGCTATCAGCTAGCTTATCAGCTAATTTTATCAAACATAGCCGTAGTCTTGTACTATTCATATCAAATTGCTCCCAAAATTTCAGGGGCACTCGGCCCTGAAATTTTCAAAATAAGTAGGGGTATTTTAGTAAATTTGCAATAATATAAAAAAAACATAGGTAAAATCGGATGAAAGTTGGAACAATATGCCTAAAAAACCATTGAGATTTGAGAAACCGATAAAAAACAAACTAATTCAAGATTTTCATTTTTGATATGCGCTTGGATGAAAACTTCTCGAATGTAGCCAGTATTGGTGATCTTAATCTAAAGATGGTGTCTTGAAAAACTCATGATGTTTTTTCATTGTTTGCTTGTTGATTAAGTTGTTGTTTGTTTTATTGGTTGCCACTGCTACTGTGGAAAGAGCTTTTTGGACAATGAAAATCATCAAAAGTACACTACGTAACCGAATGAGCTATGAGCTTTTGAATGATTGTTTAGTGACATACATCGAGAAAGATATATTTCAGAACGTTAGCAATGAGGTTATCATGCAACAATTTCAAAAACATGAAAATAGAAGAGAAATGTTGTGACCTCTCAATGTTATCGTAAGTTCTTTTTTGTAATACTCGGATATATTCCCTATATTTATTTAGTCGATACTTGTACTGATTTATTTATTTTCAGTTGATTTTTTTTTTTGTTATTATTAGTTGGACCTCCCTAGATAAAATTCCTAGATCCCTCACTGTATGGAATCATTTCATCAGTATTTTTAACAATTTTTTTTTTCCAACGACATAAATAATCATATAAATCGGGCCAAAAAATTGGCAATGTACAGATAGATAGAACACACATGAGAGGACTCGCAACACAGTGCGGCCTAGACGGAAGCAACTAAACAACAAGATAAACTAACAACAACCTACCAATACCAAAAGCCAAGCTACTCAAACTGAAACCGAGAATACAACCCAACAAGAGAGATGATATAACACCAATCAAACTCGCAAAATCCAAGCACTAGACAAAAAAGGAGTTGACCACTGACACTAGACCTAGTCAATCCTTTCCTATCCTTCCTAAGTTTTGGAGTTTGCCACAGCAAAATCCGACCAATCCTTCCATGCAGATTTGATGATCCACTCCCTCGGCATCCATTGCTTCTCAAAGATCCACAAGTTCCTCGCTTTCCACAGCCACCACAAAATGTAAGTGGATAGCTGTATTCTATGTTCAGAAATGTCTTTAAAGCTCATGGAGGACACACACCACCACCATTCTTTCACAGTCATTTGTTCACAATGAATTCGGTTCCACTGAACTGGAGCAATCTGCCATGTAAGGACTGCTCTGGGGCATTTAAAAAACACATGTTCTTGTGTTTCAGCAGCTTCACCACATTGACTACACAGTGTGTCCAGCTCAATCCCTCTGGCTTGCAGGTTGCATTTCACAGGAAGAATCTGAGAATAGCACTGCCACACAAAATGCTTGATTTTCCCCATCACTTTGAGTTGCCAACATCTGTGTCTAGCTCTGAAATTGTTCCCAGCAGCAATGCTGCTCTCAGCAGTAGCTCTGCTTCTAGCCTTTTTATGATCATCTCAGAGTATGCCTTCTTAACAGAGAATTTGCCTTTATCAGTGAATGTGCACTTCCACAGGTCAGCAGCTCTAGGGTTTAGATTTTTAATCTGTAGGATCTTCACAGCATCCTCCTCCTTAAACAGTGCTTTGACTAGGTTGGAGTCCCAGTGGCAGCCACCTGCAATAAGCAGGTCCTTAACCCAGAATAGATGGCCATCAATCTGAGTTCTCAGTTCAGGTTTGTTTTCTTTCACACCAGGAACCCAGTTGTAGTCATTAAGCTTAGTGGATGCTCAATTTTAATAATCACACACATTTGAGATTTCAAGACAGGTAACAAAGATGCCCAAGATTTCCATAGCCAAGAGTCACCATTAGATTTCACCCAATCAAATAAAGAGCAAGTAGGAAAGTACTTACTTTTCAGCACTCTGCAAACCAAAAGGTCAGGTTGGGAAATCAATCTCCATAACTGCTTCAGAATAAGTGCTTTGTTAAAGACTTTGATATCCTGAAAAGCAAGTCCACCCTCACTCTTAGGAGCTGTTAGTCTATCCCAGGACATCCAGTGAAGGCTAGAGGATTGCAAATCTCCTTTGTTCCACCAGAACTTTGCCAAAATCCTGCAAATGTCTTTACATAGCCCAAGAGGCAGCACAAAGCAGGACATTATGAAAAACGGTAAAGCTTGCAGCACAGCCTTGATGAGTACTTCCTTACCAGCAGTTGAAAGGAAGTTATTTTTCCAGCTACCAATCCTATCTTTCACAGAGTCAACCACATACTGAAATGCATTCTTTTTCGAAGCACCAATCCCCAATGGCAGCCCAAGATATTTGGAGGATCTTTTCACCACTACACCCCTTAGGATAGAGCTGATCTTATCAGTCATATCTACACTGCAGTTCTTATTCAAGAACATTGAAGATTTGTGTAGATTAACTTTCTGCCCAGAGAAGATCTTGTATTTTTGCAGAATTGTCAAGAGGAGATTAGCATGGATTTCATCAGCTTTACAAAATATCAGTGCATCATCAACAAATAAGAGGTGAGTTAGCATAGGCCCATCTCTGGCTGTTCTGATGCCTCTGAATTGACCCACACTGACTTTATGTTGAATGAAGGATGATAAAAGCTCAGACACCAGAATGAAAAGATATGGAGACAGGGGATCACCCTGTCTCAACCCTCTGGAAGCTCTCACAAACCCACAATTAGCCCCATTCAAGTTGAAGAAAAAAGTAGGAGTAGAAATGCAGCTATACACCCATTTAATAAACTGAGCATTGAATCCCATCTTTCTCATGGTTTGTCTAACACATTCCCACTCCACTCTGTCATAGGCTTTCTCCATGTCCAACTTAATTGCCATAAAAGCATTTGGTCCAGACCTCTGTCTATGAAGAAAGTGGAAAATTTCATGTGCTATTACCACATTGTCAATCAAGTGCCTTCCTGGAATGAAAGCTGTTTGAGAGTGGCTAACACACAAATGCAGACATGATTTAAGTCTATCAGCCAGCAGCTTAGCAATAACTTTGTACAGAACACCACACAAGGCAATGGTTCTATAGTTGCACAATGATTCAAGATATAAGCATTTGGGAATGAGAGTAATGACTCTGTGATTCCAGTTCTTAAGAAGTTTCCCAGTATGAAAAAAACTTTTGATAGCACAGCACACATCAGATTTAATAAGATGCCAGAAGTGTTGAAAGAAAACAACCGTCATACCATCCTCCCCCGGGGATTTATCAATGGCCATATTGAAAAGGACTGCTGTCACCTCCTCCTCTTCAACAGGCTTCACTAGATCACTGTTCATATCCTCTGTAATGGTAGGAAGTATATG
Source organism: Striga asiatica (assembly GCA_008636005.1). Taxonomy (NCBI): domain Eukaryota; kingdom Viridiplantae; phylum Streptophyta; class Magnoliopsida; order Lamiales; family Orobanchaceae; genus Striga; species Striga asiatica. The sequence goes on along the minus strand of BKCP01005406.1, from coordinate 568,728 downwards.
GTGCATGAGGTCATCACCCCCTGTAGTGCCTTCAGTGGTGAATAAGGTAGAGTAAAAATCGGCACAATGTTCAGCAATAGATTCCTGGGTATCACAGATGATTCCAGAGGTAGTAAGCAGTTTATGGATTGCATTAGACTTTCTCCTCTGGTTGGTAGAAATGTGGAAGAACCTTGTGTTTGAGTCCCCTTCTTTCAGCCACATTGCCCTTGATTTCACTCTCCAGTAATGCTCTTCAGCCTTGTGGGCTTCATCTAATTTGGTCTTCAAATCCCCCCATTCCTCCTAGTCTCTAAATTGACCAGCTTTTCTCATCCCTTCCAGTTTGTCTGTGAGCTCATGAATAGTTTTGTCATTATGTTTGTGCAGAGGTTTGTACCAAGACAACAAAGCCATCCTAGTACTCTTGAGTTTTTGGTGCACCTGAAACATTCTAGAGCCTTCAACAGAAATATTCCACCCTTCCTTCACAGCTTCTTGAACCCCTTCCATCTTGATCCATAGTTTATCTAATAAAAATCTTTTTCTTCTTCTAGAGACAGCTATATCTGTGGTGATTAACAAGACATTATGATCTGAGGCCGTTCTATAAAAGTTCGAGACCTCCATCTTGGGGAACATCAGCTGCCAATTCCAAGAAGTAAATACCTTGTCTAGCCTCTCCTCTACATACCCATCTGTTGTTCTATTATTGCCCCATTTAAAAAAAGCCCCTTTCTGCTCCATTTCCTGCATCTCCATGTCTGAGATAAATTGTTTAAACCCCTGAAAACTAGATCCCAGCCTTCTTTGCCCTCCCCTTTTCTCCTCATTACTGGTTAGATCATTCCAGTCTCCTGCTATTAGCCAGCAAGGTCCCCACTTCTGTTTGCTATCCACCAAAAACTCCCATTGTCTCTCCCTGGTTGGTTTATCTGTGCTCAAATAGACAAATATCATCCAGCTCCAATCTTTACACCCTCCACTCTTAACTTCCATCTGAATATAGAATTCATTGCCCATCAGTTGTCTGACTTCAGTATCCATATCCCACATAACCAACAACCCACCTCTATGTTGGGTTCGCCTGTACCGTACGAGCTATACACAGCGGAATTTAAAATTTTTCAAAACAAGTATTTAACACTTAAATACTTTACTCGTACATACATATGGCGAATTAACAGATCTTCATCTTTAATAACATGTAATAATACATATTTTGATTTGTTATAAGTAAATTCTAAATTTACCTTAGTCTTGAACTCCTTCAAACTTGTGGATAAATGAGGGAATCGATTCCCAGTTTGTAACAGCAACACGTTGTAGTTACTCGCTTAGGAATCCAATTGTCTTCCCTCTAAACGTATCCACCTTTTGAAATCTGGTTCCGATAATCTCTTTCTTCGCTAGTAGAAAAGTATCGGTTTTATTCAATAGAATGGAATATTTATTTGAGGAAATATACAAGAACACTTTCTTGTATTTTGAAATAGCACTTCTTCTTTTCTCTCTTTTTCAACTCTTGAAAACTTTGCAAGACTTAGATTTTTTTTATTTTGAACATCAAGTATGTCCATATTTATACTAAACATTTTAGTATAAAATAATAATATTGGGTAGAATATTTTCATAAAATATAAAAAGTCTTCAAGAATATTTTCATAAAATATTAAGTCTTGAATAAGACTATTCCCCACCCAATATTCAATTAATAAGAATAAGATTAATTATGTTAAGTAGTTAGCATCTCATAACCACCATAATTAATTTATTCTTATTAATATTTAATCTTTAATCATATTAAAAATATTTAATAAAATAATAATTCTTGAAAGCATCTTTCAAGACTTTATTATTTTAATCCTTTATTCCATTTCCTCATTTAATAATCATATTATTATTTGGATTTGAAATTTAAAATCTAATTTTAAATTCCAAATATTAATTAGTAATTCCATTAATTACTAAATTAATATCCAAAATTCAATTAATCAATCCAATTGATTAATTTAATATATTCCTTTAATTGACATCTAATCAAATTAGATTTGTCAATTAATTCTAACTCTTTAGAATTACTATTTGAATTTCACCTTCATTCAAAAATTGGTGTGACCTTTTAGGTTCACAATTAATACTAGTAGTGGGTTTACAACTCTTTGTAATTTGAGTTAATCTTATTAACTCTTATTCATGAATTAACTCCTTAATTCAAGAACCCACATATCATGGGAACATCTAGCAAGTAGCATGAATCTAGTATTAAGTGAATAGCGAGTAAACCTATTTCAATTACAAGTCCATACATGTAAAATCCTTTCGACATCTAATTTCCCGATTAAATCTTGGGTATGATTTTAGTCGAAACCCAAATTGATTTAATAACTATGATTCTATTTCATGTTTAGTAATTCATGTGTGAATCTCTATTCATCCTGCCTTGGCCAAGGACTTTGAATTACTAACTATGAAATACATAGGAAATTCTCGTATCTTCATACGTGTCGAATCCTTTGTTGGCCACTAACAAACTTCCATACATATTAACATAATACCCAAAATATCCCTTTATACGATTGTGCTAGCAACCAAAAGGATAAATCAAAGTAGAACGTAATATGCACAAAGTTACCATTGTGCCTCAAGTCTAAGGATTAGTCATGTACTATTGTAACATGAAAATTCTTATTCGACAGAATAATTAACTAAAATAATTCTTCATTAAGAATTTTCATACGGTCATGTTCAGTGAACTTGTTCTCTAACAAGCACCCACATATATGTACTTGCGTCCCACGCTAATGTTGATGGAATGCAACATTCTTGTCAAACAAGCATACATACTATGTACAAGTCTTTTATGGATTATTCGATATCCCTTTTCGAAACATCCATCGACTTGGAACTTTATTTAAGACCACAGCTTTCAAGGTATGTTCCATGATCACCATCTCTATGCGCAACCATACCTTATAACTATATGTGATCTAGGGATTTTATCTTAAGTGCAAATATAGGATAAATGCTTACTCTTAAGATAAAGTAATGCCTTTTAATTAATATAATTCCAATAGATTGTATTTACAAGTAGAATACATCCAATCCAATTGGAACGCTGGGTATACTACTCTAACAATCTCCCACTTGCCCTAGTTCCAATCACTCATGTATCTTAGACCCATCTTCTCAAAAGATGTCCTTCGAACACTTTCTGTGATAAAGGCTTAGTTAAGGGGTCTGCTATATTTTCTGCTGAGTCGACTCGCTCCATTACGACGTCGCCTCTACCAATGATTTCTCTAATAAAATGGTATCGTCTCATAATGTGTTTGGATCTTTGATGAGATCTTGGCTCCTTTGCTTGTGCAATAGCCCCATTGTTATCACAATAAATCATTATTGGATCAACAACAGATGGTACTACACCCAACCCTTGGATGAAGTTCCTTATCCAAACAGCTTCTTTTGCAGCATCAGATGCAGCAATATACTCAGCCTCTGTGGTTGAGTCAACAATTGTTTCTTGTTTGGAACTTTTCCAACTAACTGCTGCTCCATTCAGAGTAAATAAGTATCCAGACATGGATTTATAGTCGTCTTTATCGGACTGAAAACCAGAATCAGTAAAGCCTTCTAGTTTCAATTCTCCATTGCCGTATACCATAAAGATATCCTTAGTCCTTCGTAAGTACTTAAGAATCATCTTAACGGCTTTCCAGTGTTCTTCACCTGGATTAGACTAAGTGCATGAGCCACATCAGGTCTTGTACATAACATTGCATACATAATGCTACCAATAGCTGATGCATAAGGTATATGACTCATCCGTTCTCTTTCTTCAGGTGTCTTTGGAGACGTCGTCTTAGAAAGTGAAACCCCATGACTCATTGGAATATATCCTCGTTTGGATTCTTCCATGCTAAACCGTTTTAGCACCTTATTTATGTACGTTGACTGGGATAGTCCGATCATCCTTTTAAATCTATCTCTATAGATTTTTATCCCTAGGATAAATGATGCTTCTCCCAAGTCTTTCATGGAAAACTGTTTTGACAACCATGTCCTAGTTGACTGCAACATCCCTACATCATTCCCAATGAGTAGAATGTCATCAACATATAGAACAACAAATGTAACTGCACTCTCACTAACCTTCTTATAAACACATGGTTCATCCGGATTCTTATGAAAATCAAACGTTTTGATCGTTTCATCAAACCGGATATTCCAACTCCTCGAAGCTTGTTTAAGTCCATAAATAGACCTTTGAAGTTTACAAACCATTTGTTCACTCCCACTGGATATGAAACCTTGCGGTTGTTTCATATAAATGTCTTCCTTAATGTTTCCATTAAGAAAAGCAGTTTTCACATCCATTTGCCATATCTCGTAGTCATAATACGCAGCTATGGCTAGCAATATCCGAATAGATTTAAGCATTGCTACTGGTGAAAAAGTTTCCTCATAATCAACACCTTGTTTTTGAGTATAACCTTTAGCAACCAGTCTTGCTTTAAAAGTATTTACTTCTCCATCTACACCACGTTTTCGCTTGTAAACCCATTTACAACCTATGGGTACAATACCCTGTGGTGGATCAACCAAAGTCCATACTTTGTTTGAATACATGGAATCTATTTCGGATTGCATAGCTTCTTGCCATTTATCTGAGTCAATGTCCAACATTGCCTCATCATAGCTTATTGGATCATTATCCAAAAGGAGTCCCTCTTCATTGTCTTTTGACAATAGGTATAGCCTTTCAGGCGCCCTAGAAACCCTTTCGGATCTCCGAAGAGGTTGTGTTTCAGATGGTCCAGTCTCTACTGGTATGTTATTTGTGGTACTTTGTGGAATTTCTTGTGGTTCTTCATTAAGTTCTATGACTCCACTATTCTTTGAGAGAAACTCTTCCTCTAAGAATATAGCATTCCTCGAAACAAACACCTTTTGTTCAGAGGGATCATAGAAATAGTATCCAATAGATTCTTTTGGATACCCCACAAATTTACATAAGATGGATCTCATATCCAACTTACCTCCCACTAACTGCTTCACATAAGCAGTACAACCCCATACTTTCAAATATTTGTATGAGGGTGATTTACCACACCATATCTCATAAGGTGTGCTGGGTACAGCTTTACTCGGCACTCTATTCAAAATATGTGCAGCTGTTTCTAAGGCATAACCCCAGAATGAAAGAGGTAAACTAGTGGAACTCATCATTGATCGAACCATGTCTAACAGTGTTCGATTTCTCCTTTCTGAAACCCCATTGAGTTGTGGAGTTCCAGGAGGTGTCCACTGTGAGATAATCCCATTATCCCTTAAATAATCAAGAAACTCATTAGTCAAGTATTCACCTCCTCGATCCGATCGAAGGACTTTAATACTACGACCAATTTGTTTCTCCACTTCATTTCTGAATTCTTTGAACTTTTCAAATACTTCAGATTTGTACCTTAATAGGTATACATAACCATACCGTGAAAAATCATCAGTAAAGGTTATGAAATAGTGATAGTTCCCCATAGCACTAACATTTAGTGGTCCACAAACATCTGTATGGATCAAATCCAACAGACCTTTAGCTCGCTCCACTTGTCCAACAAATGGTGATTTTGTCATTTTACCTTTAAGACATGATTCACATGTAGGCAACCTATCCTCTCCCATAAGGTCGAGTTTTGGTCCCAATTTGTGAATCCTCTTTTCAGATATATGACCTAATCTAGCATGCCAAATTGTGAATGAACTATGATTATCTAATTTCCTTTTATTTTGTTGAATGGTTAGGATGGGACTTTCTGGTGTAATGGTATATAAACCATTTGTCAAGTTTCCTGAATATATAAAAGTTGTATCTTTGAAAATAGAACATCTTCCATTTTCAATGACAAACTTAAAACCTTCCTTATCCAATATTGGAATAGAAATAATGTTTCTTATAATATCAGGAACATACAAACAATTTGAAAGACAAACTTTTACACCATTATTTAAAGCTAGATAAACAGTCCCAATTGCTTTGGCAGCAACCCTTGCCCCATTGCCCATCCTTAGGATTGTTTCATCATTTTCTAGCTTTTTACTTCTTGCCATAATTTGCAAATTATTGCAAATGTGTGAGCCACAGCCGGTATCCAATACCCAAGAAGATTCGTTAACTGATAAGTTAACTTCAACAAAATAAATACCTGAACTTTTCAGGCTTGCAAGATATTTCTTGCAGTTCCTCTTCCAATGCCCAGTTTTACCACAATGATAACATTTATTGGGTTCAGTTAATTTGTTTTGTTCAAGGATACTTGCAATTGGATTTTTAGCCATTTTAGTAGAGTGATCTACAAAAACAACAAACGAAGCAGAAAATAATTAAACTATGGAATTTATATTCATTTAATATTAGGTCTTTAATATTAAATGTCTCCCACTATTTTAATTAAAACCCCTTTTTAATTATGAAAATCTAATTTTCATAGTGGGCTTGAAGTCCAATAAAAATATTCCATATCCCAATTTTATGAGTACGCATGGAACATTTATATCGGTAGTCAACTTTTGACAATTGTATCTCTATACAACCTTCAAGATATTTTGCCTCACCTTTCCTTATATACCTCAATTTTATGACCGTATATATTACTCGGTGTCAAATCAAACCCATCAAAACTTTTATGATAATGGCCCACCAGAGTGTCCCACGACTCATGGTCAACACAAAGAGGAATCCATCTCACGAGTATCAATATACTTAGTAGAGTTCACAGCTTTCAATACAGAACCACCCCACTACTCATGGTCAGTGATAAAGCATCGTAGCATCTCATGTCGTCTACTTTTGATGGAAGGCCTGGATTAATAAGTCCCAGCTTATTTTTATCCATTATTGATATGATATAGAATTAATCAAATTAATTCTTTTGGGTTCCTTAGATCTCATCGATTACCATCTTTACGTGTGTTTATTTACCGTATTATTCATCACATGAATCACAAACGCATAAATAAACCTAACATACATCTAATGCATGCATACGGTGGGATGATCATGACCTTGCCTATACGACCCATTCGAGCCAAAATGGGTCTATGCCTATGTACGTGATAAAACAAACAAATAGAACTACTTCTATTATATTTTATTTTATCTACCCGTACAAGCACAGGCCTTCAAATTTTACAACTTGTAAAATTACCCACACAAGCGTGGGCCTTTTGCATCGAACGGTCTCCACCTAGATCTAATCTTTAACGATACAAAATTTAAAATTTTACAAATCATAACACAAGAGACTCGCAGATCTCGATAAATTACATTCATTCAATCGTATTGAAAAATGCAACCATTCAATCACATTGAAATAAAAAGCAAATATTCAATCCCATTGAAATAAAAGGCTCATGATCATCCCTATGTTAAATCATTCATCACATGAATTAAAACATAAAAAAAAAATTTATTATGTCACACGACTCGTGTGATCATATCACACGACTCGTGTGTCACCCACACGACTCGTGTGATCAAATCACACGACTCGTGTGAAAAAGCCGCAAGGAGAACAAAATTTTTCTCACCTCACACGACTCGTGTGGCTCAAGACACGGGTCGTGTGAGCCCACACGACTCGTGTGACTATATCACACGACTCGTGTGTACCTGCTTTCAAACAAAATCAAATATTTTGATGAACCACACGACCCGTGTGACACTTCACACGACTCGTGTGGCCCCACACGACTCGTGTGACACATTCACACGACTCGTGTGGAGAAAAATCAAATTTTATTTTAATAATTAATATGTTTATCTCATAAACATTTAATTATTATGTTTATCTTATAAACATTAACAAATCAAAATCTGTTTTAAAGATGATAACCGTGGCTCTGATACCACTGTTGGGTTCGCCTGTACTGTACGAGCTATACACAGCAGAATTTAAAATTTTTCAAAACAAGTATTTAACACTTAAATACTTTACTCGTACATACATATGGCGAATTAACAGATCTTCATCTTTAATAACATGTAATAATACATATTTTGATTTGTTATAAGTAAATTCTAAATTTACCTTAGTCTTGAACTCCTTCAAACTTGTCGATGAATAAGGGAATCGATTCCCGGTTTGTAACAGCAACACGTTGTAGTTACTCGCTTAGGAATCCAATTGTCTTCCCTCTAAACGTATCCACCTTTTGAAATCCGGTTCCGATAATCTCTTTCTTCGCTAGTAGAAAAGTATCGGTTTTATTCAATAGAATGGAATATTTATTTGAGGAAATATACAAGAACACTTTCTTGTATTTTGAAATAGCACTTCTTCTTTTCTCTCTTTTTCAACTCTTGAAAACTTTGCAAGACTTAGATTTTTTTTATTTTGAACATCAAGTATGTCCATATTTATACTAAACATTTTAGTATAAAATAATAATATTGGGTAGAATATTTTCATAAAATATAAAAAGTCTTCAAGAATATTTTCATAAAATATTAAGTCTTGAATAAGACTATTCCCCACCCAATATTCAATTAATAAGAATAAGATTAATTATGTTAAGTAGTTAGCATCTTATAACCACCATAATTAATTTATTCTTATTAATATTTAATCTTTAATCATATTAAAGATATTTAATAAAATAATAATTCTTGAAAGCATCTTTCAAGACTTTATTATTTTAATCCTTTATTTCATTTCCTCATTTAATAATCATATTATTATTTTGGATTTGAAATTTAAAATCTAATTTTAAATTCCAAATATTAATTAGTAATTCCATTAATTACTAAATTAATATCCAAAATTCAATTAATCAATCCAATTGATTAATTTAATATATTCCTTTAATTGACATCTAATCAAATTAGATTTGTCAATTAATTCTAACTCTTTAGAATTACTATTTGAATTTCACCTTCATTCAAAAATTGGTGTGACCTTTTAGGTTCACAATTAATACTAGTAGTGGGTTTACAACTCTTTGTAATTTGAGTTAATCTTATTAACTCTTATTCATGAATTAACTCCTTAATTCAAGAACCCACATATCATGGGAACATCTAGCAAGTAGCATGAATCTAGTATTAAGTGAATAGCGAGTAAACCTATTTCAATTACAAGTCCATACATGTAAAATCCTTTCGACATCTAATTTCCCGATTAAATCTTGGGTATGATTTTAGTCGAAACCCAAATTGATTTAATAACTATGATTCTATTTCATGTTTAGTAATTCATGTGTGAATCTCTATTCATCCTGCCTTGGCCAAGGACTTTGAATTACTAACTATGAAATACATAGGAAATTCTCGTATCTTCATACGTGTCGAATCCTTTGTTGGCCACTAACAAACTTCCATACATATTAACATAATACCCAAAATATCCCTTTATACGATTGTGCTAGCAACCAAAAGGATAAATCAAAGTAGAACGTAATATGCACAAAGTTACCATTGTGCCTCAAGTCTAAGGATTAGTCCTGTACTATTGTAACATGAAAATTCTTATTCGACAGAATAATTAACTAAAATAATTCTTCATTAAGAATTTTCATACTGTCATGTTCAGTGAACTTGTTCTCTAACAAGCACCCACATATATGTATTTGCGTCCCACGCTAATGTTGATGGAATGCAACATTCTTGTCAAACAAGCATACATACTATGTACAAGTCTTTTATGGATTATTCGATATCCCTTTTCGAAACATCCATCGACTTGGAACTTTATTTAAGACCACAACTTTCAAGGTATGTTCCATGATCACCATCTCTATGCACAACCATACCTTATAACTATATGTGATCTAGGGATTTTATCTTAAGTGCAAATATAGGATAAATGCTTACTCTTAAGATAAAGTAATGCCTTTTAATTAATATAATTCCAACAGATTGTATTTACAAGTAGAATACATCCAATCCAATTGGAACGCTGGGTATACTACTTTAACACTCTAGTACCAATAGGTTGTTCCAGGTGCCATCTATTATCATAACCCAGCTTCCTACAAACTGTTCTAGTAAAGTCAATAGATTTTTTGGTCTCAGATAAGAAAATTACATTAGGCTGGTGGACTCTTCTTGAGTCCTTGATCTAGGAAACTGTACAGGGCCCACCCAGCCCTCTACAGTTCCACACCATGGCCTTCATTTGTCACCTTGGGGCCATTTGAGGCTGGCCTTCTCCACCTTTGTCTCCACATTAGACTCTTTCCTCCTCTTTCCTCTCAAATCCTCTTCTTTGTTAGTTGGATCCTCTGAGAATGATACAATTTCTCTGTTTCTCTTCAATGGTTGTTGAGGTGATGACTGATAAGGATTCTCCAAGCTGCTCAGAACCTAGTTCTGGACCTCCATCCTCACAAGTCTACCTTCAGTGGCTGCTCTTCTTTTCCACGTGGTGACTAATCTTGTACCCTTACCACCCTCTATAGATGGGTTCTTATCCAGTACTTTGCTCTCTACCAATTGGCCAGTTGAGGATTCCACATCCATATCCTTCTCTGTCCCCTGGTCTGCCATCTGGGAAGGTTCTGCTACAGGAACTAGCTCCAACCCCCCCACCTCCTCATTTTCATTTGCGCCCTCCAAGTTGTCTCCTTCATGGGTCACCGTGTTTGTGGCATTTGGATCCCTAGTGATAGGGTGGACCTGTTCAGTAATAGCATTAGCTGACACCAGAGATTCATTATGAAAATGTTGTTGGGCCTGGCTGTCTTTCTCCCCTGCACTGCTAGCTTGACTGTATCTCCCCCCAAAGTAGGTTTCTTTCGCCTTCAGCCACTCCCCATATTGCCCTTCCGCCACTGCTTTTTTCTCAATATCCTCTGCTCTACTAGAACAAGCCCTATCCAGGTGCCCAATCCTACCACAGTAATAGCATAAGTTTACTAACCTTTCATATCTGAATGCCACCAACACTCTGAGAGGTCCAAGTTTAACTGATGTGCATCTGGGAATAGGTTCTTTCAAATTCAGAGAGACCAAGAGTTTTAAGAAGCTACCTTGTTCACCTCCCATTTTGCAGATAACTACATTCTTGACCCCATTAAATATCTGTCCAATCCACATCCCAACTTCTGTGCTCATCAAAAGAAGTGGGATATTAAGTACTTGGACCCAGATGAGGAGTTCTTCAAAACATTTATGCGAGCTGTTCATACCTGGAAACCACTCCTTCAAAATGAGGTATTGGTTCTCATATAGCCAATTATGTCATGCTGCCACTTTCCTTTTATCGTCTTGGGAAGAGAATGTGAATTGGAAGAAGTTGGAGCTGATTTCTTTAACTTCCATGGCATGCTGGAGTTTCCATATTGCGCTCATGGTACGTTTAACCCCCATAATCCCCGCCGGTCTATCTCCAACAATTTTTCCAAAGGGACTTCTATTGCATTCTTCTTCACTATTTTTCACATCGTCCTGCTGAAGCTCAATGTCCCTAGCTTCTTTGGCAGAAAGAGATATAGCGTGCAATTTTCTCATGACATCTTCGCCCAATTCGCTAGTGGATGTTCTTCCCGGAGATTTATCCCCCATTGCTGCACACACCAAGGAGCCCTAGAAAGAAAAAGGGTCCTAACGAACAATATCAAATGCCGTCGCCTATCCCTTACTACTTTCCACTCTACCAAGAACCAGATCACTCGATCAGAATACAATGCACTTCACCGAAGGAATTTCGCTCCCACCAGAAGAATTTCGCTCCCACCTGAGAGAATTCAATATTTTTAACAATTCAACGATTCAAGACTCTACGTGTCATCAAATCTGAATGGACATTAATTTTAATTCGAGTTTCATCTCTTTCAATTTGTTCGAACTTTATTTTATTTTATTTTTTTTTTTAAAAACAAAAACACCCAGCGGGGGGATTGAGGCTGGATCCCCAACCTGCATATAGTCACGGCCCTATATGGGCTACAAAAGTCACGGCCCTAAATGGGTTACAAAAGTCACGGCCCTAAATGGGCTACAAAAGTCACAGGTCTACATAAGTTCAATAAACACTGACGAGGAAAAGAAAAACACAACAACTAAAGTTACCACCTCACCAGCGAGTCTCGAAAATGGTCCAGTTTTTTCTTGTTCCTCGTGCTGCGCCTAATCTTCCCGAAAGAGTTGGTGTAGATCTGGGGAGAATGGGGCCGGGCAGAGGGGGAGGAGAGAGAAATGATTGGGTTTTTACGCATGTTTGGGGCGACAATAAAGTCATCTTCAAATTCAAAAAGGCGGGCGAGTGGTTTGGGGAGTCCGGTTCGGAATCAGTAGAGCAAGACTCAACAATCACTGAATTTGGCTTAGGTGAACTTGGCTCCAATGAGTCAGGTACATTGCCTGGTCCCGCTTCAAGGAAAGAAGATGGCACAGGGATTTCGGCTGGGGAAGAAACCGGACCTATACGGAGGGGTTGGTTGGAGCCTTGCCATTAGGAGGTCTCAAGTCCGAAGGAGTAGGGTCCGGGGTCCGGGGCAAGAGATTGGATAGCAGAGGTCGGAAGAGCAGAAGAAGGGGGAGAAATATGAGGAGAGGGTTCAATTTGGGGGGTTTTTTCCCTGTTGATTTTGGTGGGACGAATGGTTGGATTTTTTATGTAGCAAGTTGAGCATCGTGTCCTACATGAAAACAATAGGAACAATAGTTTGGTAAGCGTTCAACCTCGACACTAAGTTTTACGCGTTTATTTCCGCAAGAGACGGCGATACTAGTGGGATGGGGGAATTCAAGATTGAGAGCTACGCAAAAACGAGCATATTGGAGCCGAGTTTTTTTTAGTGTGGCATCATCGACTTTTAAAAGGGTGCCAAAGATGTTGGCGATTGTTCGAAGAGCCTTTAAATCAAAGTAATGAAGGGAGAGAGCTGGGATTTTGATCCAAACCGGGACAATAGGTGGTTCTTTTGAAATCGAAATCGGCGGACCACTTGAAAATCCGCATAGGAAAATTTATAATAGAGATATCGCGTTTCAACCAAAGTTTGGTGGATGTGTTTGGATCATCGACTTTGATCAAGATGTGATTGGCATGAAGGAAAAGAATTTTGCATCCGGTAAAACCCAAGAGAGCGAGTTTCGACCGAATAGCCTCGTTGGAGGGCTTGTTCGTCATACGGATAATAGTTTCGAAAACTGCCCAATAGTTTTGATTTAATAAATCCGGTTGCAATTATATAATGATTTGGATATCAACATACAATTTATAATAGAGTTTTTAAAATAGTGTACTAATAACAAATAATATATACCATTAAATCTTTTTTATGAAATGCACAACTATTGAGACTGAGATTTAAAAATTATATTACCTTTGGAAACAGAGTTTTTTATAAAAAATAAAATAAAATAATAGATTGGTAAGCAGTACCGAGTTTATTATCACATGTTCAAATAAATGAATTGTCATAATTTATGGAAAATGATATTTAAAAAATATTTTTAGCGTTCAATATTTTTTTTGAAAGGCACGCATATAACGACTAAGATTCTAAAACTTTTGTTACCTTTTGAATTAAAAATTCATAAATATATAGACAATGATTTTAATGTTGTTCGTTGTTTGTAAAAAAAAATAAATAAAAATAAAAAATACAAACTTAATAGATCGTAGTCTGAATTTTTAAATAATAAAAAGAACTAAAGCCATAAATTTAAGACAACATTTAATGTTGTATGATTTATAAAGAAAAAATAAGAAAAACAATAAAACTTAATATTAATGGGTTGCATTCAATTCTGACCTATTTTTTTGTTACTATTTTTTATAAATGGTTATTCTTTATTTTTTATCGTTAATAAATGATTATTCTTATTATAAATAGATTTCCTTCATAGCAAGTAGGAACCTTACTCTGTAATAATTTTTTGTCATATTTCTGTCATAAATTATGATTTAAAAATTATTTTCTGGACGGTCTATTTTTTTTCATCAATTAGTGCATCAAATTTTTTAAATAAAATTTTTATTTTAATAATAAATTATACAATATATTTTTTAACTCTCAAGACACGTAGGCAGTGTAGCAGTGTTTATGAAATCCCAATAAATCGTAGCGTCCTTTGTAAATTTCATTGTCAAATTGCTTTACAAAGTCTGTAGCGAGAAAAAAAACCGTAACAAGAAAAGTGATGGCCGCGGTCACACATCTATCTAATCTGTGCTTCTCAAATGGCTCAACGAAGACGCCAGCGCGTAGCAACCAACCATCGGTGGCTTCTCCTTTATCACTCGTCGTGGCCCGTACGATTCGCCGTAAAGCGTTCCCCGTGTGTCGTATTCGCAGCGAATGTAAGCCCTTACCTTGCCGTCCGATGAGCACTGACCGGACGACGGCGCAAACAACTCCATCCTCATCTTCCCCAACATCATATCCTTGGATGATGCTCCCCCCCGTCTTGGAATCCGACTGCACCACCACCGCGGCTTACAAATTCTACAGCCTGGCCGAGAATCGGGTCGTAACCCTAACCTGCGAAGGTGCGGCCCGAGAAGTCACCGGCAGCGGCGATGTGATGCACTTCAGGGGATCCTCCCACGGCTGGGTCGCCCTCTGGAACCCCCGCACCCACGATCTGTTCCTCTACAACCCCATCTCCCGCCGCCACATAACCCTTCCCCCATTTCACCAACTCCCGAATTACAACCACAGACAGGATTACGACCCGTTTCGCGTGGAGAAGATCATCCTCTCCTCCTCCCCAGACGATGAAACCTGCCGGGCCGTGATTATCTACAAATTGGAGGGAATGATGGGCTTCTGCTGCCCGGGCCGTGGAGGGAATGACAAATGGGCCCCAATGGCTGACGTCAGGAGCTGGTGGAGCCCGGACGACGGGACGTCCCCATATAGCAGCTACAAGGACTGCGTCTACTCCCGGGCCCACGGGCTCTTCTTCGCCTTGACACAATGTGGGTGCTTGGAGTCTTGGGACCTTCATGACCCGTCTTCCCCTGTCTCGACTCGGATTGCAGACCGAATGAGTCTACGCGGGTTTCCCCTGTGGGACCACACGCCCATGACTCGGATGGTGGTCGCGGGCCGGGACATCCTGTTTGTGACTCCACATAGGACAGACATATTGGACTGGGAGGAGGGATTGTGTGGGGAAGATTACAGGATCTTAGAGCAATATCCCCCGAGTGTGACTATTGATTTCGATGTGGACAGATATGAGGCGGAGGGTGGGGATCTGGTGAGGTGCTCCTCTCTCGGGAATTGGGCTGTTTTCGTGGGGAACTGCAGCCACGCGGTTGCGGCCCAGCTGCCTGGGCTCAAGTCCAACTCCATTTACTTCACGGATTTGAAAGACACCGAGGTGTTTGAGAATGATGAACTGATCAACGGCCACGATGTTGGGATTTTGGATTACGAGAAGAAGACCGTGTCACCGTGTTATTATCCCGTAGATGCCCGCAGACTCAAGAAGATTTTCCCAGGGCCTATGTGGTTCTTCCCTAGCCAAGAGTGAGTAGGGTGTACACGTTTGGAATTTTTAAATACTTTAAGATTTTAGAAGTATTTAACATGGACTTTTTGAAGACTTTTAAAGTCTTCATTTGAGATTTTTGAAAGTCTTAAAAAAGTCTTTAACTTATTTGAGATTGAAATTTGTTACACATTTTTAAGATTTTCAGCTGAAACAATAAACCTTTGTACGAAATCTCTTTCCAAATCCATAATAAGATTTTCGTAGGATTCCTGAAAATTTTCAAGTCTCAAATCTCAAAGTCTTCAAATGTCACTCAAAATTCCAAACAAATACTATCATCCTCTCCGGACTTGTTTTCATTATAGAGTCGGTAAGTTTTTCATTGTTATACTTCATGACTGAATATTATTGTGTCAGTGTTATTGTGTCAGTATTACTAGAGAATTATTGTTAAGTGGAAAGTTGGTATTTTTTTTTTTCCATACAGTTGGTCACATTTGGGTACATCGCTCTATGATGTTCGCTCACAACTTTAGTTATTTGATTAACGGAGGATGAAAAATTTGGTCTTTTTAAATCTGTTAGGTTAGCTAACTATGTCTATATGGCATGGCATCATCAAGAATTATGACTCAATTAAGCACAATTGGGAGGCTTGTTTTATAACCGGCCAAGTTATGTAACTGTTTTATTCAACTCACATTGGTTTGATTGTAAAGATACTTTCGAGGGAGGAACCTTCTCCAATAAGTGACCACCCTTTTGAAAGCTTTAGACAAATCTCCTGGCAAAGCATGTGTAATTTTTTTTAATACATTGATCTTATCAATTACATAAATCTAAATGAAGGTGTAGAGTCAGTTTGCAAAGCATTTGGCTTACACAATCTCTCAGAAATGGACAATTTTTACTTATTTTTCTGTCTCTCTATCCTCCCTTTCCCTTCTAAGTTTTTCAGTGATTATTGGTGGTAGTTGGTAACATTCATGGTTTTTGTGGCATATTTTGATTTGATGCTTTAAGGGGCCGTTTTTCAGTTTATAATGTTTTCTTTGTGAGAAAAAACTTTAGTCTTTCTCTCCATTGGCAGGGAAGGGATGAATTTATCCTCTTTTGATGTTTTTTTGTGGTCTGATACGCATTTCACATTAAAAAGAAATGAAAAGAATTACCAAGCTGTTGTCGGCGATTAGGAGGGACCTTCATCAGACCCCTGATAATCTTTTCATTCTTCTCCTCTTCCCGTTTGCCGCTCATTTTCAAATTCTCACTCAAAACTAGAAATCAACTATTATCCCTCCAAAACAACACAACACGAACTACACGGCCTCTTTAGCTTCAATTCGAGTGAAATAGATAGAGAGAGAGCTAATCAATAAACAAAATCTAGGGTTTTAGAATGATTGATTTATCAATCAAATCTCAAAAAATGATATTTTCTCCCTCTCTCTTCTTCAAATCGATTCCTCTGCACTCTCAAGAGGGTTCGAATTTTTGCAGCAATTATTATGTTCTGCATCATTGTGACCCTTGAAAAAGGCTAATGCCAGGCTAGTCCTGTTTTGTTTTACTCGTGTTTGTCATGACAGGAATTGTCCTGGCAACAACACATTTTCCTTGTAATGTAGAAATAATTTTCCACTTTAATTTGAGTCCTTGGAGTTTGGAGTCAATTGGTAAAATGGCCAAAAGATAAGCTTACCTCAACTTTATATAGTATATAGAATAATGATCAGACTATGAGTTTCATGTCCAATTTATATCCTTATGATTATTTCAAACTCCAAGGACTCAAATTAAAATGTAAAATAAAAATGTGATGTTGCCAGGACAATTCCCGTCATGACAAACACGAGTAAAACAAAACGGGACCCGTCAGGATGTGCATTGGTGTTAGCCTTTTTCAACAGTCACAATGATGCATAACATAATAATTGCTGCAAAAATTTGAACACTCTTGAGAGTGCACAGGAAAGGAATCGATTTGAAGAAGAGAGAGGGGGAAAATATCATTTTTTGAGATATGATTGATAAATCATTTATTCTAAAACCCTAGATTTTGTTTATTGATTAGGCCTCTCTCTATCTATTTCACTTGAATTGAAGCTAAAGGGGCCGTGTAGTTCGTGCTGTGTTGTTTTGGAGGGATAATAATTGATTTCTAGTTTTGAGTGAGAATTTGAAAATGAGCGGCAAACAGGAAGAGGAGAAGATTTCTAGTTTTGAGTGAGAATTTGAAAATGAGTGGCAAACGGGAAGAGGAAAAGAATGATGTGACTATCTTTATATGGAACGACTCACCTGATCAATATTGTTTTTTCAGTATGAGATCAATTCACACCAATAGTCACATTTTTTTAAATTATGAATTTACTACGAGAAATTCGATGTGTAATTTCAAATTCTGCGCATTGATTCGTGATGGGAGAAAATTATATTCCATAATTTAATATTGGTAGCAATTACAAAACAAGGATGAGCAGTTGGGATGATGATTCTCTTAATATTATTTAATTCAGTTGCCCTTGTGATTTTTGGTTTGACAATTAACTACTAAAAAAAGATTTTGATCCTTTCATTTTCTTCTATTTTCTTTTCTTTTATTTCTTCTTGCTCACTTGTTCAATCACCCGTGTTGAGAATGTGTAAAATTCCTGTGTTCGGAATTCCTGAGCGAATTATGTGATAGTAAATGAAAATGATTCAAAACACCATACATTTTTTAAACAAAATTGCATACTTATGTGTGCAGTTGAAAAAGTCAACTAGACTTGTGTACAAAGATAATCCTTCAATTTTGAAACTTATATGAAATATACAACAGAGCCATTTTGAAGTTGTGTATAGTAATTTCTCATATTCTTAATTTTGGATAAAAGGAGCAATAAGCCATTCCATTACACCTCAAGAGTAAGTCTTGAGGTATCTAGACAACTCACAGGAGAAGAAGGTTCGGTTATAACTCAATCGCTAGATTCTTAGTAAGTTATAAGCTGGCAAATCGTTCACACTCGACACATCCTCCAATGCCATCTCACGTTGTAGCTGTGATCTTGTAGACTTTAGAACATCCTACATAGTACAAATAAACATTAAAAAATTTCAATAAAAGCGGTATTACGTTAAACTTCCAAGATCCAAAATCTATGCAAACTTACGTTGAATTCCATATATGAAGCACGTTTTGCAAGCCATTGAGCGTCCAATAATCTGAAAGCAACGCAGAAAAGGTTGTCAAATGCCATGTCATCGTAGCTGAGTATTTCCAAAAACCGTAGCCCGTGTTGGGCTCAGATGCGCAAATGCGGAAGGTGTAAATTAAAACACCAACGTGAAATGGTGAATAAAAAAATTCTTGCAATCAAGCAGGAATAATTCTTTTCTGATGTGGAAGATCAGATTAAACTGCAATCACAGAGCATACTAAGAATATCCCAAATAAATAAAATATGCAAGAAATAAGACACCAAGATTTAACGTGGAAAAACCTCCAATGTAGAGGAAAAAACCACGGGACAACCTCCGAACAATTTCACTATATTTTCAAGATAATTACAATATCTTTTCACACTCCCCTATACTAGAAATGTAAAATATAGTGACCCAGTGAGACCCCACTCCTATTTAAATATTACAAACAAGGAGTAATAGAGATGATACCCGTCCCGGTGTATTTTTCCCACACTCACAGGATTTACTCAAACACTCTATTTTTCTCTCACTGAAAAATACACACAAGAATACTAATCTTTCTTCTTGCTGTTTTTCTTTCTCTCGTTGGTGTGTCTTAAGCTGTGACAAATGCCCTCTATTTATAGGGAAAATTGGCAGACAACACCTTCCTCACTTCTTCCTTATTCTCCTTTCTTTTTTATTATTTTATTAAATTTTCTTTTGTCTTTTCATAATGATGCACCGAAATGTGCACCGAAAGTGTGCTGGATCATTTTTTTTTTCTTTGCTTTTGCTGGATGGATCCCACAGCCCGGCCAAAGTGCTAGGGTTCCCTGCAAAGATGATAGAAAATTCAATCAATGAAATTAAATAAAAAGAAAAAAATAATATTAGAAAAAAAATATGGAACCTGACATTCATCATATTTTCATGCATTATGAGTGATATATTGTGATATTAGGCCTTGGTTATCGTGTGATTGTGCACCATTTTGTTTGATTTATTAATCTATGATAGAGGTGTTTTTGTCGTTGGTTTTGCAGGAAATATGCCCGGGAAAGCGTTGAAAATGGAATCGGGACGAAAAACAGCGAAAACGGGTGCAGAAGAGGTCACACGACTCGTGTGGGTAGTGACACGGGTCGTGTGGGTTGAGAAAATAAGAAACGCAGCTACGGCTTTTTCACACGGGTCGTGTGGGTTGAGACACGGGTCATGTGGCCTCACACGACTCGTGTGACCCGGTCGTGTGACCAGTCGTGTGAGTCTGGAAGTTTGCCGAAACGTTGAGAAAAGTCACACGACTCGTGTGGCATGTGACACGACTCGTGTGACGCGCAGACTAGTTCAGCGGGGAATAGGATTCTTGTGCGATTTCTTCCCTTTTTCGACCCAGATTCGCCCTACAGTATAAAACAGACCTTAGGAACTCGTTTTTGGGACTTTTGACACCATTGGAGGCCTAGAGAAAGCACGAAACACACGAGGGATTCGAGGAAGTCAAGATTGAAGATTCGGGAACTAACGGCGACCATAGTTCTTCTTTCTTTTCTCTTTTTCTTCTTCATTGAACTCATGGATTTATTTATTTTGAGTTTTGAGAATATGTTTAGTAGCTAAACCTATTAGATTCTAGGTGTTTGTCCCATTTTTGTTGTATTTTTCGTTATTGTTCTATCATTCTTTTTCCCCCGTTTTAGGTCCTTTCGTGAGTTTTTATTCCGTTTTGTGTTTTATTATGTGTTTTGTTCCATTTTTGTTTTCTTTGTGTTTTTCGTGTGTTTTTCTCCTTTTTCTTCTTGTTTTTGGTGTGCAGGTCGAAAGTCTCGTGAGGAGCCGATTTAGCTCAACATAGACCGGGCAATAATAGTTGTGTAGATGGACTTGTCGGCTACACATAGGAAAAAGCGGAATTAGATTTCGAGTTCGGATGAACCCGGACGGAGCCAAAGCGTGAAGCCGCGCAAAGTCGCATGCGAACGTCTCTAGTGTGATGATCAAGAGCTTCGGGAGAACCGGTTTTCGAGAATATTGTGGGGAAGCTGACACCATTGGATAGAGGGGTTCGTTAGCTACGCGTAGGAAAAAACGGAACTCAATTCCGAGTTAAAACGAACCCGAACGAGCAAAAATCGTAAGATGGTGCAGTGCAGATTTTGACCTCCGCGGCCGCGAGATTTTCTTCGCCGCGGCCGCGGTGAACAAAAAGCTGCCAGCCCCAAATTTCAGCAGCAAAAAGTCGGGGCCGCGGGATCAGGTCGCGGCCGCAGAGAGCATTTTTCACAGTCTTTTTTTAATAGCTTCTAAAGCTCGGGAAATGGAGGACTAGTGCCATACAATCCGGAAATTTGTTCCAAATGGAGAGCTTTTGGAGGTTCCAAGGGGGAGACATGTTTTCTTGGTCTCCTTGAAGCTCCCAAGACCATTCTTGGACAAAAAAAAACACAACCATCTACCACACAATATCATTATTCTTCATCTCCATCTTCACCATCTACTTCTTCCAGCTTTTGGAGGTTCCAAGGGGGAGACATGTTTTCTTGGTCTCCTTGAAGTTCTTCTTCTTCTTCTTCTTCTTCTTCTTCTTTTCTTTTCTTCTTATTGTATTTTGTATTTTGGATGAAGCTTGTATTGTGGATTCAACACTTGGCTTTGGATTGATTGGCTTTGGATTGATTGTAAGTTTTTCTTCTTGTTTAATTCATGAAAATGGTTGAATTTGAAGAAATGAATTGTTGTGTTGAATTTATTGTATATAGCTAATCCTCTAGCTAGGGGTAGGGGATAATCATTCCGGTTTAAGCTCGTTTATGTGCATGTCGATAGCTCAATCTTGACGAGTTGTTCTAATTATGAATTGATAAACTAAACTTGGTAAATGTTTATAACCTAAGAATGACACTTAGGTTAATTTGTTGATAAATCAAAGAGTGACACTTTGATTTGTGCTTGAACATGGATTTGTTAAGTTAAAGTTTGTTAATTCTTTGAATTGCGACTTTTAGAACCGAAAGGGGAGGAGTCGTAGAAATAATCGATTTCATAACCGAGAGGGGAGATATTGATGGAACTCGGCTCTTTGAGAGTAGGCATATTCGGAGACGTGTTGCCTATGTGTTGATTGTCTCGATTAATTGCTCGTTTATGTTTTTTCTATCTACCGCGTAATGCTATGATGGTTGAGTCGTTAAACGAGTGGATGAGTCGAGGCCATTAACCGAGTTATTGATTGCCATTAAATGAGTGTAGAACCGGAAGCGATTATTCCCGATTCCCTAGCATATTTATCTTTTCGTCGTTTATATTTTTAGGTAGATTATTGTTTTATGTTATTGTCTTAGTTAATCATCTTCCAACCCTATCATGATTAGAATGTTTAGGCTTTGTTTTCATTTTATGTGTTATCAACACCAATATTAAATTCCGAAGAGTCTTCCTCGAGAGATCGACCCGGGAAACGAATCATTCGATTCGGTGCTCGGTAAAAGAAAATAATTTGCTACAACAAATTTGGCGCCGTTGCCGGGGAAGACGAGTAGGATATTTAGTTTTGGTGTGTGATTTTATTTTCCGTGTTTCTCTTTATCTTGTGAATTTGATTAATTTTTGTGTTTCTCTTATTTTCTTTTTATTCTAAATTTTTCGTATATATTGGTGCTCGTGACCCATTTTTTGTTTTTCTTGTGTGAGGTGTTTCACTTGAGGAGCTCCGATGGACCCGTACGGCTATTGTTATGCCAGAAGCTCGTCTCGTGGATACCCCGACAACTACCAAGAGAAGATGCACTCATATGGAGGGCCGCCCTATCCGTATCCGAGCTATTCAAATTCTTATTGCTATGACGGATACTCTACATTCCAAGGGTATGACCCGAGCCATTCTTACCCGACATCTCAAGGCGGATACAATTCTTACACTCCAAATCACTACGAGACGCCTTACTACCTACCTTCATCTCCCAACTATCACCAAGAGGTTTTGACGAGCACTCAAGAGATACTTGCAAGCCTCGTATCAATCGTAGAGGAGTTTCACAATTGGGGGATCATTCCCGTTCCATCCGTACTTCAAACTCAACTCACGAAGTTCGACTCCACCGTAGTTGCTTTCCTCGACTTAGACACATCTTATATTCCGCTCGGTAGATATTTTTCTCTATCGGCAAAAGTGTGTCGAGAAAGTGCACGGTTAGAGGGCGAATTTCGAGCTATGGTGGAACAATTTGCTTCTCTCAAAGAGGCGGGCCTCACTCTCGTTTATGATGGATCACAATCTCTCGACACGAGTGAGGACATCGGCGATTTGTATGTTAGAAGAATCTCCTCCCATGACGATTTGGGGTTGCAAACCACGTCAAACCTACATTTTGGTGATTGCGCGATTGCCATCGATGAGAGCGAGTGTGTGGATTCGGAGGACGATACGGTGCACGGTGTGGGAAATAATTCATTGGAGGACCCGATTGTGCCGAGTGAAGTTGAAGGGGCTCGAGATGATGATTGTGAGGAGAAGGTAGTTCATGATGTCGTGGACGAGGTCGAGGCGGACGTCGAGTCATTATATGAGGTCATTGACCCGAAGTATGCATTGATGAATGACTCGACTCATGATGTTGAGTACACGTCCGAGATGGCATTGGTGATGATGGGGATTGATTCGACATGCTCCACGGATATGTTCATATTTTCGGAGGTCGAATATGGAACTTGGATGTGTAAAGACTTATCTCTTCTCTTGATGGTTGTTGATATCCGTGCTCGGTATCACAAGAACGCGGCCACGAGAGTGCTCCTTGCCCACCTTTGTTCCGAGCTTCCATCGGGACTATTGTTGGAGAATACGAAGGCGTGGCACGATCGACACTTCTTCTTGGACCCCGGTTGATTTCGGTCCAGGTTCCGTCAAGCTAATGACGTTAAATAAGCGCTTCTTGGGAGGCAACCCAAGTGTGTTTTGTTGATTTTTTTTTATTTTATTTTTTTTAATAATTGGAGTTTTGGAGTTTGGTGGTTTTCATGGCAGGATGTATCGAGGATTGGTTGCTCATGGGCGAATGGTTTGCACGTGGATGCTTATTTTCATCGAGGCTACTTCGGTTTGCACACCTTTTCTCTTTTATTTTTGTTGAGTGTATTTTGTTGGATGCTAAATTGGTTCATGATGTGAAATTGGCAAGTCTTGATATTTGAACTTCCCGGTTATGTGTGGAAGCAATGAGGACATTGCTTCATTTTAAGTGTGGGGGAGTTTCTTTGGATTTTTCATGCTTATATGGTGGACCGGTCTAGTGTCTAGGTTGTTTTTGTTTTCGAGCATGTGGTATTGGTGAAACGTTTGAATTGTTTGATTGATGTTTAGCAAGATTGAGAAGTTGTGACGACGGTCGTGTGGACCATGCTTTCTATATTTGCTTAAGCCTTGAATGACAAATTGCTACCTTGTGAGGTTTGAGCCTTGTTTTCTTTGCTTGTGAGTATTGGTTGTATTCTCGTATAACTAGAACTTGCCTTGAGTCTATTTGAAAGAGGTTGATTGAATGTTGAGTTGCAAAGATGACGGAGGCACTTTGTTGTTATATCTCGTTTTGCCTTGTTCATTGACCTTTACCGAAAACACTCCACTAGTAGCCATGTTGAGCTTAAAGCCCTTTCTTGTCAAACCGTTGATTGATTGGTGTGATATGTGGTGAATTGGTGGCATTTCGTTGAATGAGACGGACATTGGGTGCATTTGGTTGCTTGAAAAAAAAATATATATATAAAAAAAAAATTATATATATATGAAGAAGAGAGCTCGCAAGGCGAGTCGGAGGATTCTGTTCCGCTTACTAAGTCGATTAACGTTGACTAGTAATGAGCATTGGGAAACTACTATAGGGTACTTGGATGACCTCCAACGTTTAAACCTATAGAATGTTGTCCTACGACTTGTTGTTGATCGGAAAAAGCAACTCTCTAGTAAAAATAAAAAAAGAGAAGGAAAATCTCAAGTAGTGAAGTGTGACAACATTGTGGCGTGGAATGTGGAGTTGCGTATGTGGTTAGCGTGATATCATGATGAAGATGAGGTTGAGGAGTGGACTTTGGGAGGGTATCTTCTCGAACTTATTGATATCTATTTGAGTTTCTCGGCCTATGTGTTCATCCTTTCCGTGACCAAAATCCGCATTTCAACCCTTTAAGTCCTCTTGATTTGCTATCTTGAATTTTGATTGATTACGAGTATTTTAGACGAAAGGCAAGCTTATGGTGACACTTGAATATTAATCAATTTGAGTGTAGCCTTGATATATGTTAGCAAAAGAACGAGGGAGGCACATATTAATATTCCTATGTTGAGAGTTTGTCATCTCAGGCCAAGGCGATATGTGAAGAGTGTGGTCTTTCAATTGTTTGAATTCGACTCATTTGAGCTAGGCATCTTGACAACTTTTCTTATGTGAATCTCGTACTCTCGTTCGTGTTTGTTTTCTTTTTGTTCGGGACGAACAAAGGTTTAAGTGTGGGGGAGTTGTTTGTCCTATTTTTGTTGTATTTTTCGTTATTGTTTTATCATTCTTTTTCCCCCGTTTTAGGTCCTTTCGTGAGTTTTTATTCCGTTTTGTGTTTTATTATGTGTTTTGTTCCATTTTTGTTTTCTTTGTGTTTTTCGTGTGTTTTTCTCCTTTTTCTTCTTGTTTTTGGTGTGCAGGTCGAAAGTCTCGTGAGGAGCCGATTTAGCTCAACATAGACCGGGCAATCATAGTTGTGTAGATGGACTTGTTGGCTACACATAGGAAAAAGTGGAATTAGATTTCGAGTTCGGATGAACCCGGACGGAGCCAAAGCGTGAAGCCGCGCGAAGTCGCATGCGAACGTCTCTAGTGTGATGATCAAGAGCTTCGGGAGAACCGGTTTTCGAGAATCTTGTGGGGAAGCTGACACCATTGGATAGAGGGGTTCGTTAGCTACGCGTAGGAAAAAACAGAACTCAATTCCGAGTTAAAACGAACCCGAACGAGCAAAAATCGTAAGCTATTGTTGGAGAATACGAAGGCGTGGCACGATCGACACTTCTTCTTGGACCCCGGTTGATTTCGGTCCAGGTTCCGTCAAGCTAATGACGTTAAATAAGTGCTTCTTGGGAGGCAACCCAAGTGTGTTTTGTTGATTTTTTTTTATTTTATTTTTTTTAATAAATAAAAGGCAAGAAGAAAAGGAACCAATGGTCGAGATGGTTGTGGCTAATTCAGACGAGAAGATGGAGAGCCCGGTTGAGGCTCATGAGGTGGTTACACTCAAGGAGGAGAGTAGTGCACATCTACTAAGAGACCGTCCTATTAAGTGTGAAGATCCCGGTGGATTTTATATCGATTGTGCAGTTGGAGACTTATATACCGGGAAAGGGCTATGCGACTTAGGGGCTGGCGTCAACTTGATGCCACTCTCGGTTTTCGAGAAGTTGAGATTGGAGAAGCTTCAACCGACTAGAATCAATCTTCAGATGGCGGATAAATCCCAAGTTCGTCCCACGGGAATTGTAGAGGATGTTTGGTTGACGGTCGATGGAATTAAGTTTCCGACGGATTTTGTGGTGGTAGATATGAAGGATAACGGTGATACACCGTTGATTTTAGGAAGACCATTCCTAGCCACCGGACGAGTACTCATTGACATGGAGCTTGGTGAGATCACGTTTCGAGCTAATGATGAATATCGAACTTTTACACTTGCTCGTGGTTGGAAAATTCAAGAGCCAAAAGACGGTAGCCGACGCCATGAGAAGATCAAGGAGGAGATTGGAATGAACGGGAATGATCCATATTGAGAGCTCGGAAGAGGTCTAGCTAAAGACGTTAAATTAAGCGCTTGTTGGGAGGCAACCCATCGTTTATCGCTTTTATTTTTATTTTTAATTTTTTTTTATTTTATTTATTTTTTTATTTTATTTATTATTATTATTTTTATTATTATTATTATTATTATTATTTAGAAAAAAAATCTGAAAAAAAATCTGAAAAAAAAAGTGAAAAAAAAGGGTGGTGATCGAGTGTTCGAGCGAAGCATGGAGGAGATGATTGTGCTCAAGGGTGAAAGGATTGCTTACGGTGGAGTTCGCTCGACGTGACGGTTAGTTACTTAAGGTGTACGACATTTCTTTTTCGTAAACTTAATTCTTTTCCAAAGAATAAGTTTGGGGGAGAAAAGTGTCGTATATCTTGAGTTTTTATCGCTTTATTGCATATCATATATTTGCTTGCATTAGTTTTAATTTTCTATGATTATTTTTTTATGTTATTTTATAGTTTTTAGGATGCACGTTTACTTGCTTTAGTAGGATATAATAAGAATTTGCTTGAGTCGATTCCTTGTGTATTTCTTTTGCTTTGGCTGAATGATGGATAAAACTTGAATGGTGAATTGTAATTTGATGTATGGGAAATTGTGATGGGATTGTAAAAGTCATGCTTAGATGAAAATACTTGTGAACCTTGAATTAATGATATATTGAGCCTAGAGTGATTTGAGCCTTTATTCTTTGTCTGTGAGTGTCAATTGAATACCCGATTTATTAGAATTTGCCTTGATTCTACGCTTGAAAAAATGCATTGATGATTTTGAGCTTTAAAAATGATTTAGGCGGTTCTTGAATTTAGCTCGTTTGGCCTTTTTCTTTGTCCTTAAAAATATTTTCCACTAGTAGCCCGTTTGAGCCTTAAGCTTTTTCTTGTCAACCGGTTTATCTTTTATTTTGAGAGTTGACTGATATTTGGGATGCATGGGGATAACGGAGTTATTTATTGGATGATTGAGTATGAAATGAGGTATGATTGAGTTGCATTTACTGTGTTTGACCGAAAAAAAATGAGAAAAAAAAAGAAGAAGAAAATAATGATAATAAAGAGAGCTCGCAAGTCGAACTGTTGGGATTCTACTCTCTTATTAGTTGATTTATTTTGACGTGTAATGAGTAATGGGAAACCACTCTAGGACACTTGGATGACCTCCAATGTTTATACCTAGAGAATGTTGTCCATGCAGTTTGATTTTGTTTGGAAAAAAATGGAACTCTCTAAAAAAAAAAAGGAAAAAAAAAAGAAAAAAAAAGGAAAAAAAAATGGTCAAGTACTTCCTTTGTAATTTGATTTGAGCATTTATGAGTTGTGTATGGATTGTTTTGGTTTGGGATTGAGAAACTTCATGTTGATTAGAGAAGAAGAGTGGGATATGTCGAGTAGTCTATTTACTCGAATGGTATGATTGTTTATTTGAGTCACTTAACCCATATATATCTTACCCTTGACCAAATAGCCTACATTACAACTTGGAAAGACCTTTTGATTTAAAGCTCATGATTATTGGTTGTGTTTGAAGTAGAGTTTCAGATGATTGGCAAACATATAGTTAATTGGGTGTTCAATGTGACTTGAGCGTGTCCTTCTCTTTTATATAATGATGACATGTGAGTGAGGCACTTATGTATTCCTATTTGAGAGTTCGTTGATTCAAGGTGGATACAAGTTAATAGTCAAAGCATGATAATTATGATCTTTTGAATTTTCTCGGTTGCATTGAAAGACTTGAAGCTGTTCTAGTTTAATATCACTCATTATGCTTGAGTTCTGATTTTTTTATTCTTGTTCGGGGACGAACAAGGGTTTCAGTTTGGGGGAGTTGACATTCATCATATTTTCATGCATTATGAGTGATATATTGTGATATTAGGCCTTGGTTATCGTGTGATTGTGCACCATTTTGTTTGATTTATTAATCTATGATAGAGGTGTTTTTGTCGTTGGTTTTGCAGGAAATATGCCCGGAAAAGCGTTGAAAATGGAATCGGGACGAAAAACGGCGAAAATGGGTGCAGAAGAGGTCACACGACTCGTGTGGGTAGTGACACGGGTCGTGTGGGTTGAGAAAATAAGAAACGCAGCTACGGCTTTTTCACACGGGTCGTGTGGGTTGAGACACGGGTCATGTGGCCTCACACGACTCGTGTGACCCGGTCGTGTGACCAGTCGTGTGAGTCTGGAAGTTTGCCGAAACGTTGAGAAAAGTCACACGACTCGTGTGGCATGTGACACGACTCGTGTGACGGGCAGACTAGTTCAGCGGGGAATAGGATTCTTGTGCGATTTCTTCCCTTTTTCGACCCAGATTCGCCCTACAGTATAAAACAGACCTTTGGAACTCGTTTTTGGGACTTTTGACACCATTGGAGGCCTAGAGAAAGCACGAAACACACGAGGGATTCGAGGAAGTCAAGATTGAAGATTCGGGAACTAACGACGACCATAGTTCTTCTCTCTTTTCTCTTTTTCTTCTTCATTGAACTCATGGATTTATTTATTTTGAGTTTTGAGAATATGTTTAGTAGCTAAACCTATTAGATTCTAGGATTGGTTAGTACTCGGATTAATTTATGATTTAGTTTTTATTTCTTTCATTCCGGTTTATCTTTCGTTTATGAATTTCTTTTGCTTATTATTATTGTGTGAGTAGATGGCCACTATGAATGCATATTTGTGATCGATTTGAGACCGAGAGGAGATAATTGATTGCTAGAATTGGGAGATTTATAACGTAAGAGAATAAACAGACCGAGAGGTTGATAGGACCTTGCGAGAGAACGAAAATCCTAGGAACTTATGGGAGTTAGTTGTTCATCTTGAGACCGAGAGGAGATAGATAACAATTAATATCTACGATTTGACTTGTTCGAGAGAAAGGTTTGAAATCAATTTAGCGATTATCTCTACGATTGGTAAAATTAAATAAGGTTTGTTTGAATATAAACGTTTCATGAATTAATTCCGAGGAACGCTTAGCCTAGAATCTACCTTTCGTTTCTTTGTTTATTTTTATTTTTATTTTTAGTTAGATTAGTGTTGTAGCAAATTATTTTTATTTACCGAGCACCGAATCGAATGATTCGTTTCCCGGGTCGATCTCTCGAGGAAGACTCTTCGGAATTTAATATTGGTGTTGATAACACATAAAATGAAAACAAAGCCTAAACATTCTAATCATGATTGGGTAGGAAGATGATTAACTAAGACAATAACATAAAACAATAATCTACCTAAAAATATAAACGACGAAAAGATAAATATGCTAGGGAATCGGGAATAATCGCTTCCGGTTCTACACTCATTTAATGGCAATCAATAACTCGGTTAACGGCCTCGACTCATCCACTCGTTTAACGACTCAACCATCATAGCATTACGCGGTAGATAGAAAAAACATAAACGAGCAATTAATCGAGACAATCAACACATAGGCAACACGTCTCCGAATATGCCTACTCTCAAAGAGCCGAGTTCCATCAATATCTCCCCTCTCGGTTTTGAAATCGATTATTTCTACGACTCCTCCCCTTTCGGTTCTAAAGTCGCAATTCAAAGAATTAACAAACTTTAACTTAACAAATCCATGTTCAAGCACAAATCAAAGTGTCACTCTTTGATTTATAAACAAATTAACCTAAGTGTCACGCTTAGGTTATAAACATTTACCAAGTTTAATTTATCAATTCATAATTAGAACAACTCGTCAAGATTGAGCTATCGTCATGCACATAAACGAGCTTAAACCGGAATGATTATCCCCTACCCCTAGCTAGAGGATTAGCTACTCATACCAAATTCAACACAACAAAATATTTCTCCTAAATTAACCATTATTCATGAATTAATTCAAAGAGAAAATAAACTTACATAACAATCTTCAAGTTGTTGAATCCAAGTACAAGCATAATCTCCAAATATAAAAGAGAAAGGAAGAAGAAAGAAAAAAGAAGAAGAAGAAGAAGGGGGAGAGGGGAGAAGAGAAGAATGGTGGTGGAGATGATCAAGAATAATGGAGAATGATGGAGTTGGGGAGTTGTTATGGACAAAGAGACATCCTTTTCCCCCTTAGGAGATGAAAATGTTCCCTCACTCCCACCTAGGACCGGATTTTATGGCATTACTCCTCATTTCCCGAGCTAAAAAAAGCTCTAAAAACAAGTCTGCAAAAACAGCTCTCCGCGGCCGCGACTTGATCCCGCGGCCGCGACTTTTTGCCTCAGTCCGGACTTTACGTTTTGGGCTCGTTTGGGCTCGTCCGAACTCGGAATTGAGTTCCGTTTTTTCCTACGCGTAGCTATCGAACCCCTCTATCCAATGGTGCGAGAAAACCACACTTTTTCCAAGAATACAAATTTTGAGGAATTTCCAACCATTAAAGGGTCGGTAACTTGCACGACATTACGTTTTGGCCTCGTTCGGATTCATCCGAACTCGAAATCACATTCCGCTTTTTCCTATGTGTAGCCAACGAACCCTTCTTCGTAACCATGATTGCCCGGTCTATGTTGAGCTAAATCAACTCCTTACGAGACTTCGGACCTGCACACTAAAAACAAGGAGAAAAACCGGAAAAACACAAAGAAAACCACAATGGAACTAAACACATAATAAAACACTAAACGAACTAAAAACTCACCAAAGGACATAAAACGAGGGAAAAAGAATGATAAAACAGTAACGAAAAATACAACAAAAATGGGACAAACAATTAGTTCTAGTTTAATTCTTAGTTTATAATCATCATTCAATTCACTAGTCTAGATAATATTGAATTGTCATTATTTTAGTACTTAATTAATTTAACTACAATCTCTGTGGAATACGACCTTGCTCGCCACTACCTATAACTACTCCGTACACTTGCGGATAGCAAAAATAATTAGCGAACAGAACCATACCCGACTGAAGGAGATATTTATGCCAGCCACGGCAAAAGGGTACTCCCACTCGGACCTTTTTCCGTCTCTCTTGTGCAACATGTTTTGAAATGCTTCCTACAAAATACGAATTACGGGAGGGAAAAAAAAAACAGAAAAGTGAATTAGATACTTCCTTTGTGATTAAATGTCAACGCAAGATAAATATCAAATACTGACACAAGTAAAGTTTTGAAGAATGAAAAACGAGCCACTCATTTGGCAAGCACAAGCTTATTTAAATAACAATATAACAGAAGACCAGATGGAAATGGCGCCGACGTTCCAGGATCCATCAGGTCAAACCCAGTCGTCATCGATTTCAATTCAATTTTTGAAAGATATATTATTTGACATGAATTCGAAATCAATAGAGTTTGATTGAGCAAGTTCCTGCATGCACTAGGATGACATAACATAGAAGTTCTTCATATATTTATTATTTCCTAATTTAATTTATATTTTATAAAAGAATTATTTGATCTCATTATCCCTTATATATTGTAAGATATCGGATTCATGTAAAGAAGGGAAGAGAGGCACACGCAAGTAGGAGATCTTGGAGAATAAGAAGGAGATTGGATAACTAAGGAAAGAGCATATTTGGAGAGAGAAGAAGTCCTATGCTAGAAAGGATATCTTGGATAAACTTGAAAATGAACCAAGAACTTGAGAGACACTCCACGAAAAGGAAATCATATATAAACCTACCTTGAAGATTGAAGAGCGGCTGCTGAAGATATCACTTATACAAGCCACATTCAAGCTTCAAGTTAAAATGTGCTTGCATTTTTATTTTTGAGTTTAGTTCTCGGAAAATTCAATTGCCGAGGAACTGAAACTATTTTGATTATACTTCTCTTTTTTATTTTGATTCAAACATTTTGAGAGTTACACTTAGGGAGTAAGTGTGAGTATATAAGTCCACGGGACGTGGCCGGAGTAATTGATAGGCTAGTTTATAGTTGTGGCCAGAATAAAAGCGAGTTCTATTGTGTAAGTCCAAACTATGTTTTTGATAGCTATCAATGAAAGAGCTCTGAGGGGAAGTGAGATGCTTCCCTGAAGAGTTTTTCAAATATTTGGTTATTGCTTCCACAAATTTTAGTTTTCATACTTGTTCGTACAACGTTGAGCGCACTCGCGATAAATCTATACGTTTCAATTTCGATTTTAATTTCCATCTCCTCATGTATATGGATTTCAATTCCGCGGGCAGATGTCTGATTTTTTATAATTACATACCTTTAAGGGATTTAACTGAATTTCATAAACTTATATAGATTATTGCTTTCTGATACTCGAACAGGCCTGATACATTGGAGCCAAGTGACATGAAGGTATGATGAACTAAAGGCGACCCGATTTCCACATTTTGAGAATTTGGAATTCGTTTCGTCAGAAATTTTATCATACATCTACATAGCTAGCAGCCGAGTCAGTTTTATTACAGAAACAGAAAACCTCACAATCCCAGAATCCGATCCTTTGAACAGAGTCCCAATGGTCGAGTCTCAATCCTGTTAGGGCTTCTTTACTTTGATGGATGGGATAAGACTAAATAATCTGCTTAACTTTACATGTCATCGTTTAGTCCAATGTTTACTTTGAGGGATGGATTTTTGATAAACGAATCCCTTATTTACTTCACTGGATTAAATGAGGGATAATGACTGGAAAACCCTAATATACCCTTCTGCATTTTATGATATTAGTGCATGGTGACTTGTGAAGAAGAACCTCTCCATTTTTTTGAACATTGACGAGCCTTTCTTCTCAGGAGTGCCGAGCACTAATTCGAAGGAGTGGTGAGCGTAGACGAGACGTTGGACCCGACGACAACCCGCCCCGACCGGAATTCGGACGTGGACGACATCGACCTCCAAAGAAGGGTGTGGTGTGAGGTTCGGGCCCTGTTTTGTGAGTTCACTTTGGATTAGTTCCGATTTTACTAAATGGTGTTCGATTTTACTAAGTTTTGCTTGAGTTCGCCAAAATTACTCAACGAATTTGTTTCAATTGCAATGAATTTTTGACATCCTGGTAATTAGGGTTTTTTAATTTTTACAATTTGGTATTTTGCCCTTTTCTGTTGTGTGTCGAAATTGTTTGATGCAAACAAATTGAAAAGGATATATGCAGAATTGAGAAGGGAACGCGAGATTGATGTTTTCTACTATCTGGTTCAGAAAACGAGATTGATGTTTTCTACTATCTGGTTCAGCATAGTCGAAATTAACATTTAGCCTATGTATTTGTGGTTCTTTTTGTCATGATTTCTTTAGATCTTGTATAATTGTTTTTTGAGCATTTGTACTTCACTGTATGCATGAAAGTTCATTCATATGTTTACATTACATATGTAAATGTGTTGTTGTTCTTGTTCATGAGAAGAAGAGACGTAAAGCCCCAGAAATTGAGCTACCTAAACCACAAGGCTCAAACAAACAAAAGGTAATCTCTCTCTCTCTTTTTATGTCTCTCTCTCTTCTCTCTCTCCTGCCTTATCTCTGGACTGAGGTTGTAGTTTATTCTTTTGTGCGTGTGAAGTCTCAGGACTGAGGTTGTAGTTTATTCTTTTGTGCACTGTCCTTGTGTTTGAGAGGCAAGAAATCAAACTCACACAGGTATATGTTCCTTATGAACCTGTTATGTACTAGAAATTTGGCAATGTATTCTCTTCTGTGAATTACCGAAAGGCCCTTCGAATTTTACATTACATATCATACTTCCCATTTCACATATATAATTTAATGAAATTGTGCATATGCTAATGTTAAAGAACTCTACCTCTTTCTTATGAAATAGTTGGACTCATTCCTTTTTGGGGTGAATGTTGAAGTCTTTGATGTTTTAGGTCTGTCTATTGTTTGATTTTCTGTTCCAAAAATTTTCGAAGTAATGTATGAGTTCTCTATCTTGAATGTGTTGCTCAGTTTATTATTGTTTGGTTATAAACAAATTGGTCCTTGTTGAAAAATACTTTGTTTTTACAGCTATAGAAATTGAAATGAAACTGTGGAATTAGACTTTAAATCTCAGAAACACAAGATGATTCCAAGCGGTAGAAAACTGATTTATTGTGATCAGCGTATTTCTTTTCTCTATTGATGGTGATTTTAAGTCTGTTATCTTGTTTATTAGATTTGAATTTTGGGATAAATTTCTGTAATAGCTTATGGTTTCGTAATTCCTACATTGATTGTCCTGTTTCTAAGCTCTATTGAAGTTTGTATGAATATTGGCTGAGGAGTACAAATTTATAGCATCACTTCCTTTTACATTCTGCCCCAAATAATTTGCAAAAAACATTGGAAAATTATTTCTTTTTTTTAAGTCATTTCAACTACTTGAAGTTTGTTGAGGCTTTTATAATTTTTTCATTGAAATGGTTCTTTGTGCCTTTTTAAATTTACACGTATGCTATGCTTAATTTTAGTTCAACATCCTAATATTTTCCATTTTTTCAGCCAGATACCATGTCACAGGGTTCAAACACAAGTTCAAGCAATCAGTATTACACATCCTCCAACAATAGGCCGATGGAGGTCAGGTTGTGTCGTCATGGCGATGAATGCGATGTGTTGACATCAAATACAGATGAAAACCCGGGTCGAAGGTTCATCAGATGCCTTCGTTGGAAGGTATAGTTTTGATAACACTTGTGGAAAGTTAGTCTTCTGAGATTGCTTTTCGTTGATAATTTCAACAAATTATTTTGGTTAATGAGGAATTTTCATTCACGTTTGCCTCTTTCTTATGCTCATTTATGACAGTCCAATGAACCGGCTTGCACCACGTTTGCTTGGGTTGATCCCGAACTACCGCCGTACCAAAAAAGTTATTTTATCAAGCTGAAGGCTGAAAAGGGAAGGCTGCACGAGCAATTAAAGTGCAAAAATGAGATGGAGCAACTGGTCTCAGAGAGGCTTCAGTTAAAATGTGTCGAGATACGTGCATTGGAAGATGAAAAGCATGTGTTGGTCAAGAAATTGGAGATTGAAGTAGCAAAAAATGTTGAACTGCAGTTGAGACTTCAAGATGTTGACCGTGAAGCTCGAACATTGGGGAAGAAGTTCACATATATGAAGTTCACATTTTGGTTCATTGTTTGCTTTGTTTCACTGTATTTTTTTTAATTGTTTCACTGTATTTTTTTTTTAAGGTTGGATAGAATGAAATATGATGTTGTGCTCCACTGATGTTTTGTACAATAACTGATATTTTTGTGAAACTACTTTTGTGAACCAGCTTTTAAATTGGCAGCACATGTGTTTTTAATTCCAAGGGACAGTATATGACAACTCACTACACATGCTATGACAACTCACTACACATGGGTACAGGTAGCTTATTGCTATTTCTACACATGGTTATGATAACTCACTACACATGCTATGACAAGTACTACACATGCTATGACAACTCACAACCATTGAATGCATGATTAATCTGGTGCACCAAATTTCTCTATTTAAACAGCATAACACATAACAGGTATTCCACAACCGTAGAATGAAGTGATCAAATATTACCGAAAGTTATAAAAAACAAGAAAATTTCTAAGGCAGAAAAATTACGATGGCTCCTGTTTTTGGTTTGGTGCCGGCAGACTGGCTTTACGACCTACATTCGATACCAAAGTTTGATGAGTTTCTTATCGAGTACTTACCTGAAAATAAGTTATGTGGTATCCTTATTCCTAAAAGATAATACTGAGTCCATACTTGGTGATACGCGAGCATTCAATTTTTGTAGTTAATCAGATCAATGGATACTCAACAAAAGTCATAAGTATAAAACCAATCCACATAGGTGTCGTGTTACGATGAAAGAGCATGCGCACAACACTAAAGTGACCACTCGAGTCATCTTTTTAGTAAAAAATGTCAGATTCTGGGGGGACAAGCTATGACAAGTCACTACAGTTGTCTATAGGTAGCCTACAACTACTTCTGCAAAGTTGAATTGAATATACAAGACGGACATGAAGACCATAATTTTTGCCTAACACCAGTGAATGCATTATTGCTCTTTGGTGCACGACGTTTTGCTATTTAAACACCATATTGCATAACAAGTATCGCACAACCTAAGCAAGAAGTACTCAAATATTACTGAGCTTGTAAAAAAGAAGAGTTTTTCTAAGTCATTTAATTGCGATGGCTCCTGACTTTGGTTTAGTGCAGGGCGACTATTTGTACGACCTATATTGGACACCAAAGTTTGATGAGTTTCTAATCGACCACTTACTTGAAGTTGTGTGGTATTTTTATTCCTTTTGCAGATAATAGTGAGTCCATACTTGGAGCTACGCGTGCATTGAATGGGTGGTTTAGCACGAGTTTCACCCAGGAGTACATCGGAACCCGCGTTGGAGTGTTGGCGAAACGACTTGATGTTTTCACAGCACTGAAATCCAAGGATGGTGTTTAATACGACGCCGTCCATAACAAGTACCAGGCTTCGGGCACCACTTGGGATGAAATGCTAAGGGTGAGTTTAGTCCATTAATGAGTTTTCATATGTTACACCAACGCTAGAGTTGCGAACTAAATCATATTTATTTTGTTCCGTAGTGGGATGAATTTTCACTCGCTTACATGACAGAAGGTGATCCCCAACATAACAAAATTGTCGAGTTGTTTCACATTGAGCCACCGTACGTAAATCCTTTATTAGAGTACTTTGACAGAAAGGGTCGTGGCAAAGTGGTTGAAGTTATCGATGTGGATGAGTACACTGGAACGCGTGGGCCACCGAGTAGGTTAGTGCCGTATCCGGTTCGAACGGACATCCCCCAGAAGAAACAACCACCGCCTCCGGCCTTTTATATGGGTAGTAGTTCGAAGGCCCCAAAACAGAAGCAATCCATACATAGTCAAACCGGGTCAACGGATGGATCCGTCAATCAGCCCACATATGACAACTCTTATCACGGTGCACCTGAACCGGACGAAAATTCTATATCTACTGCATGTTCAACCACTCCTATGGACTATGCGCATGATTGGCCGTGGAATTAGCTTCGTCACTATATCCTTTCCTTCTATGTTTGAGAGCAATTCTGGTGGTGTGTCAGTATGATTGTTGTGGTTGGTTGTTTGTTTTATGGTTCCTGGCAATTTGTGTGTTTTGTAGTCCTTCCATTGACAAGATGTACCCGTTGTTGTTCTAGTCACGAGATGTTTGTAATGTTATTTGTGGTTGGTGGTATGTATTTGGTTTTTTCGGTGCTGTGCTGTTCATGTGTGATTTTACACCATATTTATTGAGTATCTAGAGCTTAGTCATTGCATTATTGGTGTATAAATTGCATTATTGTGCTATAATTTTATATCATGTTGGAAAGGTATTACACGTGCTTGTTTTGTAGATATTTTCACATATTTATAGAGCTTGTGGCTATTGGAGGCGCATGGTGAGTACCTAGGACCCCCGAGATGATGATGGATTGATGCACGGATGAGAAATATGGAAGAAACGAGCGAAACGGACAAAAACAAGAGTGCTGGGATGTGACACGGACGGTGACACGGGCACCATGCCCGTGTCACGTGAACAGAGACATTCCGAGGGCTTGAACTTGACACGACCTGCGACACGGCCCGTGTCACGGGCAGTGTGGCCGTGTCGCGCGCTGGAACAGAATTTTAATACTTGCCTAATTTGACTAGGAGAGGTTTTTGGACAAAAGAGGAAGCATATTTAACCTAGTTTGAGAGGCCAAAGGTAGGGAAACACGTTAGAGAGGTTTGGAAACACACAAGAAGAGCAATTGGAAGGCAAAAGGAGATCAACCACAAAGGGATCAAGGAGATTGAAAGATCGACGAGATTCCTAGTTTTTTCTTTCTTCTTTCTTTTGAACTTTTATTGATCATGTTGATTTCTAATATGTCTATGTATTTGAATTCAAACATGAGTAGCTAAATTTCATTGATTCTAAGACATGGTAGTAGATTAATATGTTGGGATTTTGGATGATTTATCATAGTTGATTGTTTTCTTTTGAACCCTATTCAAATATTTTGTTCTTATTTCATGTTTAGAACTTGATCAATTCTTTTACATGTTTGACAATATTGTTCATAATTCGAGAGATGAGTTCAATATTAGGTCTTTAATATTTGACACAATTTACTTGCTTGAATCGAGAGATTAGTAGGTCGTTGTGAGGATATTAGATCTTTTGTTCTAATTGGAGTTGAATTGCATGTGTTGAGTGGAGACGCTAATATATGTGATTTAATCTACGGTTTTATCGATCTCGAGAGGGACGATAGGCTAAAATTGCGATCATCTTATAGGGTAGATAAAGAAAATAGTTAGTTGTGATAAATTTGAAGGAACCCAACTGTTAATTGAACCCATAGTCTTAGAATCTACCATTCCCATATATTCTTCTTAAGTGTTTTTCTAGTTGTTTTCTTATTCTTGCTTTATTTGCGTTGATTTATTTCGTAGTTTAGTTAATCTATCCTATATTCGATTGTCTAAATAAAATTGACACTATCATACTCTTGTACTTGATTAAATAATTATTTGGTCTCTTGGGATACGACCTTGCTTGCCACTTACTACGAGCGAAGCCGTACACTTGCGGTCGAGCTTTAAAAATATAGGCGAACATGTGCCCGGTAATGTTTCCTTGCCAAGATGTTCGTAAACAATTTAAATTGTCAAAATGAACCTAAAAACCGGATAACACACAAGTCTTATATAATGTCACATCAAAGATGATATAACCCTACAGATGATACAAATTGTGTCTTAATAAACCTGATAATCATAACAACAAAATGTTCAGATGTTCAATTAACACACAAGTCTAATGTGTGTTCAATTAACACAGAAGTCTTCAAATCGCAAAAAAAAAAATTAAAAAAAAATAAATAAAAAGAAAACACTTACATAATGTTAAACGACAATTAGTCATATCCAGAAAGGTGTTCAAACGTTTGTCGGTCACACACATGTCACACACGAATTTCTACCACTCTAAACCGGGGGTAACGAAACGGAATCAGTGTGAAGACCCACTCAGAATCCTCCACAACGTCATTGTCTTCAAAGAATTGGTGCATATCGCCATCTTTCAGCTGCCTCTTACCATGACATCGGTCTATAGGCATCTCGTATTTGTCCCCCTTGAACATAAGCACTGCAAAGTCTATCTCTGGAAGGTGTCCTTCAATGTGTGCGTTCCAAAACTGCATTGGCATCGGCTTCACAACAAAAAACAAAAAAATAATATTAAATAACATAACATTTTATAAAAAATGGAAGAACAATGTAGACAAAAAATAGCTTGAAATCATTACATGAATCACTTACCAGCAGTGCACGCTCCACATGAGTTTTTTTAATTTTGATGCAAAACCGGTGCTGTGGAGGCCTCTCAATATCATTAGCCGTGTAGACCTTGACATTGAACGTCCTGAAATCATCTCGTTCAAAATAGAGGAAGTACTCGTTACGTATATCCTCCGATTGAACATAGTATTGCCACCCATTTGCAAAATGCAAAGTAGTCCTCATGTCACCGTCGTCGTAGGGACTTAGTGGAAGCTTAATGATGTCCATTGGGTAGCGACGGCCTTTAACCGTTATGATAGTAACTGAAAATGGCATCACATGTCTCCCGAAATATAAATCCGCTTGAGGAATCGCCTATCAAAGTGAAAATGTTATTTTTATATATATTTCCTTTGAATTGGATTAAAAAAAAAATACACCCCATAATATTGTGCTTTAGTATTGCTTGAATTATAAGTGAGTGTCTTCAACTTACCATGGTGGGCCAGTTTGGCATGTCCATATTTACGTAGAAACACCCACATGGCGGGTCGTCCCTATATATAGACATGGTGAACCTGCAACGATCGATTATAAAGAAAAGTTACAAGGATAACCAACAATATTAATCAATATGACCAACAAGGGTAACCAATATTCCATCATGACCGTGAAATGCAAAAGAAGTGCACCATTACACGAAAATTAGTATTTTCAACATCCCAACACAGAAAAGAAATAGTATTTTCACGCAACAAAATACATAATATTTTGCACAATACATACTTTTGTTTACCCAACAACGACAAAACCACACAATAAAAGTTCTTACACTTCACACAACAAAACAAAACACAACAATTTTCATTTAACAACACTACCCCCGACCATCACGCATGACCTTCACCATCAGCGCCCTCTCGTCATGCCCCATGGCCATGAACATAGCAAGCTCTCTCGCATTGTTGCACAGACGAAGACATATAATCATTCGCTCCTCACCAGATAGAAAGTAGAAAGCATGAAGCGCATTGTTAACTTCTGTCATCTGGGCCTGTGCCACCGCCGCCTGTGTCGCCTGCTCGTTGGCCATTCTGGTGGCGATTTCAGCCAATCGGCCATCCGTGTTCTGCGAGAACGTTTCCATTACATCAATGAAACGTTCTTCCAGCAAGTTAGTTGACCTCCTTTTTGTGCCTCTCAGCCTTCCCCCTCTCCTAGAGCTACTCTCAGACGGCGGACCCGACGACTGACCGACATCATTGACCGGGCTACCATCACATGGTGTGGGCTGAGTGGTCTGCGATGGGATGTCATCGTGTTCTTGGTACATTGGGTCCGGCTGGATATCCTGAGCCGCGTCTGCGAACGCCTGGGCATCACCACCAGAGGCTCTGTCTTTCCCGAATATTACCTCTCAATCGTCAGAGTGGGGGAAAGACTTGTTCCTCAGTCCCTTCGCATTAGGACCAACCTATTGGTCATATTTTCGGCCGCAACAAATGTAATGAGGATATGTAATT
The DNA here is from genome assembly GCA_008636005.1 of Striga asiatica. Lineage (NCBI taxonomy): Eukaryota > Viridiplantae > Streptophyta > Magnoliopsida > Lamiales > Orobanchaceae > Striga > Striga asiatica. Next base: position 527,556 of record BKCP01005406.1, on the reverse strand, counting down.
TATGTGAAATATGTAGACGATTGAATGTTGGAATTTTAACTACAAACAAACCTTAAGCCAAACAGCCCACTTCTCGTCATCACATGAGAAGCTTTTCGAAATATCATTCCAACCCATTCCCGAATTGTTTGCTCTTATATTGGCCAGGCACGCATAAGTTTTCTTCCAGACATGCATTTTAGAGCTTATGTGCGGGTCAGCACGAAGATCACATCTTGGAAGAAATGTACTCATCTTCTTTTCCAAAGCACCTAGATATCCCGTTCTGAAGCCGTTTTCCGTTTTCCAACCCTCAACCACAATCTCTTTAAGAGCATTAATTAGGGATCGCTCTTCTCCCGATGTCCAAACACGGCGTCTTAAGTTGGATGCGCCCTCTTTCCCAGTATCTGAGGTAAATGATGGTTCCATTTGTTCCTGAAGCGACAATAAAGTTGTAGCAAGTTTTTTTATGTTACTTATTATGAGTAATAGTCATTATATAATATTGGAGGCACATGAACAATGTCGTCAAACAAAATGATATATTACTGAAGAAGAAATATATAGGAAATCCACCAAAACACAATAATATTTAATCCCGATAATCAACATAACAACACATTCAACAACACGAATTTTTAGTCAGTAAAAAAAAAAATATGTTTGTTTATAAATTAAGGACCACCGCCCCGCCATTCTGTGAACATTTGTTGGGCTAAGAGGTCGCGCTTCTGGGTCCATTCCTGGCTGCATTCAACCTGATCTATGTAGTCGTCGTCACACGATGGGTTGGAAGGTACCGGGAATTGTGGAATCTCATTCTCTATGGGGTCTTCGGGCATTGTTGTACGTATGAAATTGTGAATAAGCGCGCACGCTATGATAATGCGATTTTGGGTCCGAATGGGGTAAAAAGAGTTACTCTTAAGAATTGCCCAACGCATTTTTAGAATGCCAAAAGCACGTTCAATCGCGTTTCTAGCTGTGGTGTGCCGAAGGTTGTAGAGTTCTTTAAAGTTTTGTGGAACGCGAGACCCTGTACCCCATTCATCCAAGTGATATCTCACACCTCTATATGGCGCTAGAAAGCCAGGACCATTCGTGTAGCCACCGTCCACTAAATAATAGTTTCCTACGTTATAAAAGATTGTGTTATGTTTGATTTAGTCGTTCTCGGGTGGGTGCTATTTTACATATGTAATGACTGTAAATAAGGGGAATACCGTTTGGGACTCGGAGACAATTTGCCCTAGTGATTGCATCTCTCAATACTCGATTATCTGCAGCAGACCCCTCCCAGCCACAAAGCATGTAGACGAAGTTCATATTTCTATCACACACCCCAAGTACATTAACTGCTACTTGACCCTTTCGATTCCTATATCTTCCCTTATCTTTTGACGGGACTCGAACGTTAATGTATGTACCATCTAGTGCTCCTAGACACCCCTAACTAAAAATAAAAATAAGTATTAGATTGGAAGTAGTACTAAAGAAAAATTTGACTAAGCGTTGTTAAGGATCTTGCGTTATGGGCTACCTTGAACCATTTCCACCTTTCATCTGAGCAATCATCCTCAACTGGTTTATGGGTGGCGGCTAGGACGGTGTGAAGGCGAATTACCGCATCAAGTACACGGTTAAAGTACTTGCTTACAGTTCTACCTGATCTCGTAAAATCAAACTTCAAAGTGACGTTTTTCTTGTGATGTGCGAGGATTGAAAGAAACATAGCAACTTGTTCACTCGGTACAACGTTTCTAGATTGAACAAGACCCCTAAATTTTCAAGGAGTAAACAAAGGCGACCAAAACAGTTTCTGTCCATACGGAGGTTCTCAAGGCAAGTGGTGTCACTGACGTCGACTAGCTGTTGCATGTGACTCACTTGAAGGGGCACTCTATCCCTCAATCGATAGGTGAGTCCGCTAGTGAACGAACGTCGACGGCGGCGAGGGATTATGAATTTGTGGTAGTAGTAATTAGCTACTATGAAAAAAAATCGAGCACCAATAACAATCTCTTCCAAAAGAGTGAGAGTTAGTAATTTGGCTCGCACGTTATCCATCTACAAAGATTGAAAAACATGCGGAGTTCACCCATTCAATGATCTTAATGTTGGTGTAACAACCAAAATTTAGACAAATCAAGCAAATTACCATTCAGCAACGAGGACAAGTAAGGACATAAATTACTTCTAAAATTGCAAGAAACCCTAATTAAGAAATACAAGAACATAGGAGTAATATATGAAAAAAGGACAATGTACCTAAACAACCGGTTATGTAGAATTCCGCAACGACCAGGGGATGCTTCCGTAGTCGAATCTTAAATGAACCTCACAAGAAATTTGCTTTAATGTTAGTAATATTGTACAAGTAGATAATTAACAAATGAAATAGTATAACCTCATGCTTTATGAAGGACATGTCAGTTTATCTCTACCAATCCATGAATTCGATTTAACAGTCAATAATAGCTATGTTTTCTTATTTCAGGAATGGAAAGCACAAGATAATTGTTCCAACTTCTGAGTTAACATATGAACACATGGTCAAACCTGTACAGATCAGAACATGTACATATGAAAATATGAACACATGGTCAAAACCTGTACATATGAGGATCCTTTTACTATGTAGCCTTTGTTCATGGTTATACCAAATACACCTAGAATTGCTTCCTCAATCACAAATCAGATAATATAACAACCTTCACTCAGTTTAAAAACCTTGTTGAGAGCCAGTAAAGCACAAATTAAGATAGTCTAAAATGATGGAGGGACAGAATTTAAGCCCTTAGGAAAGTTATTCACTGAAATTAAATCATCCTGAGCCAACTTACCTAGCAGAAGAAAAGGGCAAGGACCTATAAATAGAAATATGTCTAGGAATTTTTGCTCATATACACCACAACAAAAATGGACTTATTGTATAAAGGGAACATAGACATATTATTGAAGTGCCTCTTAGTTGGATGTCTCAATAAGGGGTTCACAAAATATTTTGAAAAACTTTTAGCACAACCATTTATCACATAAACACAATCACAAACAAGACAATAGGCTACAATTCACCCTTCCTCTATGGTTCTAAACCAAGTTATGATAATCTAAGGATTTTTTTATATGCAAGTTTCACCCATATGAAGTCATATACAAAAGATAAACTTCATCTGAGGTATTAACAAGCCCACATTTTTGGGTTATAGTTCTCAGTTCAAGGGATACAAGATTCTCCTTAACAATGACAGAGTAATTATTTCTACAGATGTGGTCTTCAACGGAAAGTGTTTTCTATTAAAGTTATCTAAGCAAACTGAGCATAACTGTGTATATCCTTCTTTGCATGATTCTTTCTTTGATAATGTTGTTGAACTAGACACACCCAACAATTTGATTTACGAATATGAGTCCACCAATCCATACAAAATATCACAGAAACACACATATCTGCAGCACTTCACTCAGCATTAAGAAAATGTCTTACCTCATGAGATTTCTAGCCCCAACAACCTTTGTACTATGAAAGAAATTCAAAATCAGCATCTCACTATGAAAAATTAGATTACATATGTCTGAGTGAAACTATTTATTAAAGGCAGAAAATAGCATGCTCCAATTATTTCAATGCTAAAGCACTGGGAAAATCCAGATTCAAATACAAAACTTGTTGTAACATGTTTAACACTTTCATCACCCTATATCATCACCGAAAGAGATATACCAAAGTTCAATTTCAAACTCCCATTCAGCAACAATTTTCAGTGCACAAAAATATCAACACTGAAGGGTGAAGCAAGAATTCAGACAATCTCCTATGTAGCAACCAATTTATGAACAAAGAGGGATAATGTAGACTCAAATGTTCTCAATCTTAGTGCTGCACCTGCCAACAATAAGTCATGACATATTCACAGAGAATGGACTACTTTTTACCTGACCTAACAAACCATGGTAATGAAGAACCTAAAATTACATTAAAAAAGGAAACTTGCTTCATCATCTTCTTTCAAATGACCTGTTTTCATGTCAACTCACATCACAGGCAGAGGCCAATTTTTAAAGATCGAGACTCAAATTTGAATGTTTAACCTCTCAATTTGAATTCAATCATGCGGGTGTTAAATCTTAACCACATTCGCCATGCCTAGTCCAACATTCTCTGTACATACGAATGGATAAAACCAAGCACAACAGAGAGATAATACCTTACCACATTACCCATGTCTAGTCAAACATCGATCGAATCGAATAATACCCTACACAACTCAATGAAGCCTGAAAAACCCGAATCCGACAAAACCCGACTCTCATAAAATAGGGTTTATGAACCGAGCGTCGAAATCGAAGTGTTGTTTGCGTTATCCAAAACAAAGCAAGTAAAAAGTGATATTGGAGCTTACCTTGCCGAAGGAATGGGGACGAGGTCGATGTTTTCCTCTGCAATGTGGTTTGCTAGGGATCGGGCAAAAATCAACACTGAATGAGAATGACGATGAGGTCGATGTTCGAACTTAACTAAAATTGGAACGACGATGAGGTTTGGACGTTTCTCCTCTGCAATGTCGTCCGCTAGGTTAACTTTGATTCAAAAGGGATTAAACATGGTAGGTTATTGTAATTAAATGGGCTGTAAGGGGCAATTTTGTCACTTTGGCTATAGTTTTGAGGACAAAAAAGTAATGAACAGTAGAGGATAAAATTATCACCTCGTTTGGGCGTGACAGAAATAATCGGGCAACTCAGCATTTCAGTGTGGGGCCCACCGACACATGTGATTCCACATCTGAATTTTCTGTCCAAATCCATCAATATAAACAAAGGATATTGAGGGATAATTCACCTTATCAATCTTATCCCTCAAAGTAAACGAGCCCTTAGTGAGTTCAGTTTTGTCTTATTATCCCTCTCCATATTCATTTCCTTCCTTTTTAACTTATGGCCCAACTTTTGAGTAATAGTTATATTACGTCTCTTGGGCTGTGTTTTCACTATTAAACGGTCCAATGTTTTTCATTCCCACTTTTGCTTTTGTAAACTGAAACTCCATTTGGCAGATGTTTTTCTATTCCTTTTGCAGCTACAAAGCAATACATGCTAACATGTTAATCCAACATAACCTTTATCTAATATTATTACACACTAAACATGGAAACATATTCATGTTTATAAAGCAATAATATTAGACCTTTTGTAAGTTAATGTTGGATTGACTTTCTGCCTTGTGTTTGCAAATATATCTTTTGATTGTAAACTAGTAAGAATCCCGTGCGATGCACGGGTAAGAGATATTCATTAATATTTATAAATTAAAATACTCATTAAATAATATTTATAAATTAAAAATATTGAATTAATATGTAATACAAATACTTATATTAATTTATTGAAAATGTTATATGAAATTTAAATTGTGAAAAATTACATAAAACATGTCTATTTAGAATTAGTACATAACTCGTACGGTGCACATAACTGATAATAAATTACATTATACTCATTTTAAAATAAGTGTCATTTTAGAATTTTATTTAGAGATTTGACTACAATGTGATTTCTCTAAATAATTATTTAAGAAAAATTTATGATATATTTAAAATCTATGTGAATAATAAGTATACTTATATTGTTTCATCAATTAAAATGAATTTATTTTTGTATAAACTATCCAAATCAAAAAAATGTAAGTAGTTGAGCAATTTATTGTGCTATGAATAATTGATTATTTCATTTACGTCAAAGTTAATATTGACCTGTAAGTTATTAATAATTATTTATTTGACTTTTAAATTTGGAATCCAAATGCTACACATTAAATTCTCTTATATAATTCATATATATATATATATATATATATATATATATATTATTTCGCAACTTTCCGGATTTGTTGTCGTTTACCTTATCGTTCAAATTTATCAACTAATTCTCTATTAAATTTTATTAACTAATATTTGTTCAAAGATCTTTTTAATTTTCAAGAGGAATAAATACCAATTTGCCGAATTATCATCAATATCTTATGGAAAGTTATTATGGAAATATGCTAAAATTTGAAAATCATATCACCTTGATTATATAACAAACTAACTTAAAATTTGGCTTACATACCCTTACCTAAAAAGACTCATCCCACTTATTTTGTTTTCAAAATTTTCAAATACACTTCTATCAATACCAAAAATATTTGTACCATTTAAATTCGGACATTTTATACCAAAAGAAAATTGTCCACTTTATACCACAAACTCAGACATTTGTTAATAACAACACATTTTATGCCAAAGATAAAAAATTGTCATCAGATAACTCAAATAAAATTTGTTCACTTTATGCCAAAACCGAATTTATTGACTTTGTCAATTTTATACCATAAATTGATTAATTAATTTTTAGAGACGGAATTTCTTGAAAATTTTCAAAAAAAGGTTACCAAGTTCAGTAATTTAGAATTTTTAGGCGGTATTTTAGTTTCTATTTCAAGTAATACAAACCTTTATATATATATATATATATATATATAGGGAGTGGTTCAAATAAAAACCTTTTCTGGTGTGAGAACCGTGAGAACCATATTTGATGCTATTTTTAGTTGTGTATGATGCTATTTTTAATCTTACATGGTGCTATCATTTTTACAAATGCTAAGTTGCTATTTTTAATAAAATACATCCTAATTAAAAATAGCACTAAATACAATCAATCATAGCACTACATACAATTAAAAATAGCGGTTCTCACGGTTCTCACGCTAGGACTTGGTTCTCATTTGAACCACATCCTATATATATATATATATATATATATATATATATATATATATATATATATATATATATATATATATATATATATATATATATATATATATATATATATATATATATATATATATATATATATATATATATATATATATATATATATATATATATATATATATATATATATATATATATATATATATATATATATATATATATATATATATATATATATATATATATATATATATATATATATATATATATATATATATATATATATATATATATATATATATATATATATATATATATATATATATATATATATATATATATATATATATATATATATATATATATATGCCGATATAGATATAGATTTTGGCTAGTATGTTTGATGGACCAAAATTGATTAATAATATTTCAGGCTACCAAATTCAATGAGGGTCGAAGTAGGGAACTAATTTTTGAAAGTAATACATATAAAGACTTGAAAATGGACAAAATATAAAGGAATTTCAAATTCAAATGCAAAAAATTATTTATCTTTCCGAATGAGGGGATCATGATCTTACAAATATAGCCCTCATGTAAAAATCAAACAATTCCACCAATACTAGTAATTGCCCGTGCGATGCACGGGATGGTATATTTCTAAACATTTTTTAATATTAAATATTAAATTTAATGAACTTGTTATATTTGTAACAAAAGGAAAACGTTGGGCGCAAACTACAAAATTCATAAATTATTGAAAATTGTTTTGTACACAACGTTTTTCGTTTGATTTGGCAGCGAGTCACCGTCACTACAAACTAAAATTTTCAATTAATTTTGAATTTGGAGATTGCATCGCATGGGTACCGTATGTACTTGTTATATTCGTGGAAGATTGCATCGCATGGGTACCGTATGTATCTATTAATTGTATATATTAATTTATATCTTATAGTATGGTATTCTACCAAATTTTAGTTAATTTATAGTACAAGTAAAAAAAAAATTAAAATCTATATATGAAAGATTCCATACTTAAATGTATTAATATTGTACGTAAATATATATTCGGAAATAATAAAACTGGTTGATTACGCAGTTAAAAATTATGGAATGCATAACAAACTCTATAAACGTGTATATTAATTGCAATTTATCCTACATATATTAGGAAATAATATAATTGGTTTCCTATTGCCTTCAACATTTGAATATTAATTTATTAATTTATATCTTATAATATGGTATTCTACCAAAATTTAGTTAATTTATTTATAGTAGAAGTAAAAAAAAAAACTTTAAAATCTATATATGAAAGATTCCATACTTAAATGTATTAATATTGTACGTAAATATTAATTGCAATATCTCCTACATATATTATATCTATAATAAAACCGGTTGATCAAATATACTTAAAAAATAATGAATGCATCGTCTCTCTTTAAACGTGTATATCTCCTATGCGTATATCTCATTATATATGTATATCTCCTACGCGTTGAAAATAATAATATATTACAAAAGATAAAGACTGCATCTAATCTCATTTTGGGATAAGATGTATATTAAATTTATGTGTTTTATATTATATTAAATAGGTTTCTATACATTAATATAAGGAAACAATATAACCAATTGGTGTAATTTATATTATTCAGTTTTTTTTGTACGTAAATACTAAATACAATATTTCATATTTGAAAGATTTGCAGTTAATTCCTAATAATTTTGTAAGTAGATACTTTCGGATGTTTTAAGCAAGTTCCATAAATATTTAATCGAATTCGTTGACCCGTCTATTTCAACCTTATCTTTGCGTTTAACATTTTAAGTATTAATGTATATACAGCTTTGAATAAAAAAAGATTATTAAAATTATTATTTATATACAACTTTGAATAATAACAATCAATATATGCACCGACATTAAATATAATAAAAATAAAATTAATAATAGAATTCAGAATTTTCAACGACATGGAATAACAATAAATATCACAAACTACTAAGAAAGGCGTGCAGAAAAAGCATAGTAAATTGAACAAATATACTTACATCAGTATTTTTTAACGGCTTCTAATCTTCTCGGTCTCTAGCCACTCATTAGATGTGAGGAAAATTTCCCTCGTATTTGAACAAATGGGTCCTTCTATTCAGTGCATTGTACCTCCCGTGATTGAATTCAACATCATAGTTGCGGAGCACATATACCTGGCCCTCTTTAAATACTTCTCGAAATATTGCCATATGCGCTCAACGTATAATACCAACAATATAAATAATTAACGTAAGTATAGAAGTTTTATGTAACAATTCACCATATTGTCATGAAAGACGATTTCCATGAAATTCCTGCACTCCATGTCGAATTGCCTCTCAAAAATTCGGATTACTCTCAGTTTCAAATAAGGTTTGTTGCTACGATTGACTTTGTGGAGTGTATCCCAGACCTGTGCCATTTTTTTTTTGTCTTTTTTCAGTGCATTTGTTTTTATCTATATTTTTTTTCCTCTGTATTTCGATGTGTTTTATTCTCTGAATTTCCTCTGTATTTTTTTTCCTCTGTATTTTTTGGAGAAGATGATAAAAATCCACAACTATATATATATGTATGATTCTCTTTCAAATTAGCGTGCATAAAATAAGGAATAATTGTTTTTTAAATTGAAGAAAAAAAATGCCACATGTTTTAATAATTAGAAAATTTGTTATAGATATATCAGTGCAAATTTGTTATAGATATATCAGTGCAGATTGTGAAACGCGTGATTCCTAATTAATTATACGTGTGAACAGATTTTATTTGCAGTAATAGATATATCAGTGCAGATTGGAAAACGCGTGATCAGATTTTAACTGAAAAGATTTTATTTGCAGTAATAGATATATCAGTGCAGATTGGAAAACGTGTGAATAGATTTTAACTGAAAACGTGTGAATATTTATCTGTGCGGTTTTAAATATTAAATAGGAAACGCGAGGAAAAAAGAAAAATCCGGATTTCATTCCATGAATTATGCAATGCCTGAACAGATTATCGGTTAAGAAAAAAAAAAGGAAAAAAGATGATAAAAATCCACAACTATATATATATATATAGGATTCTCCTTCAAATTAGCGTGCATAAAATAAGGAATAGTTGTTTAGAAAATTTGTTATAGATATATCAGTGCAAATTTGTTAGAGATATATCAGTGCAGATTGTGAGACGGGTGATTCCTAATTAATCGTACGTGTGAACCGATTTTATTTGCAGTAATAGATATATCAGTGCAGATTGGAAAACGCGTGAACAGATTTTAACTGAAAACGCGTGAATATTTATCTGTGCGGTTTCAAATATTAAATAGGAAACGCGAGGAAAAAAGAAAAATCCGGATTTCATTCCATGAATTATGCAATGCCTGAACAGATTATCGCTTAAAAAAAAGAAAAAAGATGATTAAAATCCACAACTATATATATATATATATGATTCTCTTTCAAATTAGCGTGCATAAAATAAGGAATAGTTGTTTTTTAAATTGCAAAAAATATGGCACATGTTTTAATAATTAGAAAATTTGTTATAGATATAAGTGAAGTCCTGGTTACATTGAGATTTTCATTTCATCTTTAGCACCCTCGATCGGATGGTTTTTGAGCCTACATGAGGGAGGGATATAGCCAGTACACTCGATCTACCTATAGTCTGAGAATCCAATGCCCCGAAAACCTAAGGGTTCCTCCGCAAGGTTCGTCCACGGAGGGTGAGAGAGATTCAACAAGGCAAGTAGGAGTGGCCATTCTCGTTCGGTTACATAAATATATCAGTGCAGATTGTGAAACACGTGATTCCTAATTAATCATATGTGTGAACAAATTTTATTTGCAATAATAGATATATCAGTGCAGATTGGGAAACGCATGAACAGATTTTAACTAAAAACGCCTGAATATTTATCTGTGCGGTTTCAAATATTAAATAGGAAACGCGAGAAAAAAAGAAAAATCCGGATTTCATTCCATAAATTATGCAATGTCTGAACAGATCGGTTAATTCAATATTGTAGTTGGAGATTGAATACACCTCGCCTTCGTTTAGTCTACCTCGAAATGCTGTCATATTCGGATAACGTATTATGCATTTAATGAATGTACCCTACGATACAAATTCATAAATATTAATTAAAATAATTTCTCAAATTATATAAAATTGAAATAACGGTAAATATTACCTGTTCATCATGAAACAGTATATGGAATGCATTCCAGCTCTCCCGTTCGTGATGTGTTTCAATAATGCAGACTGCTCTCAAACGCAAAAAAGGTTTGAATACAATGTCTGAATTATGCAATGTCTATTAAATTCAATATTGTAGTTGGAGATTGAATACACCTCGCCTTCATTCAGTGTACCTCGAAATGCTGTCATATTCGGATAACGTATTATGCATTTAATGAATGCACCCTACGATACAAATTCATAAATATTAATTAAAATAATTTCTCAAATTATATAAAATTGAAAAAACAAAGGTAAATATTACCTTGCATTTAATGAATGCACCCTACGATACAAATTCATAAATATTAATTAAAATAATTTCTCAAATTATATAAAATTGAAATAACAAAGGTAAATATTACATGTTCATCATGAAACAAAACAGTATATGGAATGCATTCCAACTCTCCCGTTCGTGATGTGTTTCAATAATGCGGACTGCTCTCAAACGGTTTGTTTCTTCTGTTAACGAAATCAAGTGTACCCCAACCTGGAAGCATTATATTGTCGATGTGAAGAATTGTTCTCTGTATTTTTTTTTCTCTCAACTCGTGAATGATGAGTTGTAATGGTGGAAGTGAATATCCTTTTATACAATTTTTTTTTTCTGCACGTTTGAATTGACCGAAAAAAAAAATGGAATATATTGTTTTTATTCACCAAAAGTGTTTGAAGATATGGATTGTATTTGGATAGATATTAAATTCCATGATTTTGGGGATGCAACAACAAAATATGCAATCATATATAGATATCTTATCACGTTAAGGTATATCCATTGCTAGAAAAAAGGAATATCTAATGCCTTAATTATCGGAATTATCAATTTCGTATTCCATAATCCTTATCACGATTGTTTTTCAAAATTTGATTGAGATTACATAAATAGAAAGTCAAAAGTCAACTTAATTTATTTTAGGTTTCTAAAAATGATTTTTACATCAACCTTTTTAGATATATATAGATATAGATACTTAAATTTAACTCCTTTGCTTTCCAATATTAATGCAATTTGCATCATTTCAAATTTTACCACAAAATAACACAAGATTCCAACTTTATATCATAAATGATATTTATTTATAACAATATATTTCCTACTAAAAATAAAATGGTAATCAGATATCTCAAATAAAAGTGTCCACTTTATATCAAAATCGGATTTATTAGTTTTATCATCTTTATACCATAAATTGATTAATTAACTTATAGAGGTGATGTTTTTTTTTTTTTAAATTTTCAAAACAATTTACTAAGTTAATAATCTTAAAATTCTTAGGCAGAATTTTAGCTTATATTTTAAGTAAATACAAACTTTTATATATATTTGGTTGTTTGAAGTTAGTTTGTAGCTTTAAAGTTCTTTGAAATGATTATTTTTGTCAAAGATGTCTATTTATCTTTGTTTATATTTGCAAGAATCTTTCAAATGTTTATCAGTATATTGTTATTTTTTAAAATGAGGTTTTTATTTTTCACGTGATTTAGTTTTCAAGATTTTACGCATTTTAATATATGTTTCAAATTCTACATATTTGAAACTGTAAACAAAATCGAAAATGCGTGAAATAATAACCGGGCGATAATATTACAAATATATGAAGGCGATAATATTACAAATATATGAAGAGCTGAAATACTTTTTGTTAAACGTAGTTTTTATTTTTTATTATTTTCAATGATCTGTGTCGTTTTTCGAAATTCTTTGTAAATAAGCTTCAAAGATATATCATATTATATACATAATTCGAAACTATTTAGATGTTTTTCGAAATCGTTTTTCGAAGAGAACATGAAATTGGTCAAATTTTTTCAAACTTTTATGTATTTTGTTCAGGGTTTGAAAAAATAAGTAAGTTTCTAACAGATCTGTTCAGCTCTACTAACAAATATATAGGTAAGTTTATAACATATCTGTTTATAACATACATATGTAACTTTTATGTATTTTATTCAGATTTTGAACACAAAATAGTTCAATTCTTTCTTGTCTTTCTCATCATATCAGTAAGTGAAGCTTTGCTAACACTTATTCAAAATCGCTTTTCGAAGTTGTTCAAAGTCTTTTGCCGAAGTTTTTCAAAGTTTTTAATTAGTATTTTGTTCAAAATTTGGAAATATTAGGTAAGTTTATAACAAATCTGTTTAGATATATTTATCGCATATTAGAAATTTCTTGTTTAATGTTTAAAAGAATCTGTAGGAATTTTTATTTTTAAAACTTTTACTCAAAAAATCGATTTTAATATAAAGGCAGATGTCTTGGTAAAAGTTGAATGTGTTGATAATGATAGAGAAATCAAATTATTTTTCTTTCTATATTGTATAGTGTCCAATAATGTTCTACATAATTTGCTGTGTTTTTAATTTTGATTTTTTCATATAGATTTGACTTTTTTTTTTGTTGATTATTAATGATGCTTGATATTTCTATATTATGCAACAATCTGCCATTACATACAATGTCTTGTCAATCTTCATTCTTTGACTTTGCTAATTTCCGTTTAATATGACTTTTCTGTTGTTCAAAGTATAGTTTTTTATGCATTAAAATATTGATGTTTTGAATATGTTTTGATGCTATAATCATGCAGAAATTTGTCCCGCCACTTTTTTCTTAAAGAGGAATTCTTTAATGAAAATTAATCATATTTATATTTATAATTGTGAAATAATATTTTTTTTCACGGCCAACAATTTTTTTTATGAAAAATATGAGACAATTTATTCAGCATACTTTTTAATTTATAAAACAGAATGTTGATTGCGATAATCAAATCTGCAGAAATCATGCATTTTATTGAATAGTAGTAATATAAAATATTTTATTATTACTACCAAATGGAAAGTCAAAGATAGTTAATTTTGCACTATTAATTATGATCATATGGATTTTTTTTGTTCATATGTTTTTTCAATGAACTTTTTAAATGATAATATTGACAATATAGACTTTGCTATAATAATTATATAGACTGTGCTATAATTATAATTTATTTATTTAATTCATTAATTTTTTTTAATTCATCTTATTATGCGTATAGTCTAAGTTTATAAATTATATGTCATTTAAATGTATCTATACTACTAATTTATAAGGTTTTACCATTTGGGGGAGCTAAATTTTTAATTTTAATTATGAAACTAATCTTTCTTATCATTTTGCAACTATATGTTTGATGGAGTATGACTGGAAATTAAATTACAAAAAAAAAAAAATATTTTTTATATTGTAATGTAACATGATCTGTATTATAATGTTTGTATTTAATACATTTATTAATATTTTTTATAACTTTAATTGCTTATTCAATTTATAATGGAATAAAAAAATAATAATATATAGTTTCTGCACAACAATAATGACTGCCACGTTTATATATATAAATGAGAATAAGAAACAAAAATATGAAATTAACTAAAAGAAATCTTTTTTAATTTAGCCATTAACTAATTAGGTTTAACTAAAAGAAACCTTATTAAATGTGGGATTAATGAATAATTAATTAAAAAAATGTAACTCTTTTTGGAAGGAAAATGAAAATGTTTTTTTTAAATGTTTTATTAAATGGAATTAGCTCGTAATTATATATATATATATATATATAGAGAGAGATTCAACGATTTAGGACTGCAGTCATACATGTTGTACCTATTTTTTTTGTTTCTTTTTAATTTTTATTCTATTTTACTTGAACATGAACATTAAGTTACTCTTCGTGTCATCAAATCTGAATGGACATTAATTTTAATTCGAGTTTCATCTCTTTCAATTTGTTCGAACTTGTTCGTCATACAGATAATAGTTTCGAAAACTGTCCATTAGTTTCGAAAACTATTAGTAATGTTTTTTTGTCATTTTCTATTTTATCGGATAACCGATAACCGAATTGATTCAACCGATGAATTTTCGGTTTGGAACTTAACCGAACCGCAAAATTCGGATTGGTTTTCGGTTTTTAGTTTGGACGAACCGAAATTTTGGTTAACCGAAATTTCGGTCGGTTCGGTTTGGTTTTGACCGATTGAACAGCCCTACATACATCCATAAAATCTGCATTGCTTGGGAGCATTTAGCCAACCAATCACTAGGTGCTCCCTTTTCACATTAA
>BKCP01005406.1:479042-512386 GCA_008636005.1 Striga asiatica | reverse complement strand
AAAGAAGGTATTAGTAATGCAATGAGGGAACAATGTTGGTGCATATATATATCAAATTACAAGTGGAAACAAAGTTTGCCTATAATACAAATCAAATTTTGGGGGGAAACAAAGTATATAGGCTCTAACCAGCAGGGAAACATCCAAGTTACATTCCTTAGGATCAAAATAAAGCACTTATAATATTATATACAAGTTACATTCCTTGGGCTGATGGCTGAAGATTAACTAGCTAGCATAATTCTGTGTCAAAGGCTTTGTGTTAAATTTATGACAAAATATCTATTTTTGGCAAGAAATCCCCATGTTACATCTTTTATGAGGCATACCTTCAAAATACACTTGGAACTCTCATTACAGCTTTGAAATTTGAAGGGAAAAATAATACACCCCTGTTGATACCTTTTCAGTAGATAGGCAACAATTTGTTGAAATTTTGGAATTTTTAAGGAAGAAATAACATTTGCCTATCATTGTCTAGTTCAATAGGAACTTAAACAAGTTCTTGTATGAATGATCTCCAAAAAAGAGTATTTGAAATGTAGGTTTTTATGGCGAGTGCGCTCAATGTTGTTAGAACACAAATAAACAACTAGAATAGCGGAAGCAATAAACCGAAGATTTAAAAAACTCTTCAAGGAAGCGTCCCACTTTCCCTCAGAGCTCTTTAATTGATAACTCGATTGTGCACATGTGTATAGTTTTGGAATTACAGCAACTAGAACTCCCTTCTAGCCTAACCAACAACTATACTCGAATCTACCAACTACTTCTCCGGCCACGTTCCGTGGACTTTCTAACCAACACTTAATCCCTAAGTGTTAAACACGAGAATGTCTGAATAAAACAAAGAAAACAAAACAAAACGACTTCAGTTCTTCGATGACGTAAGAACACCGAAAACTGAACCGAGAACTAAGATAAAAGAAGACTTGAAGCTCGAATAGTATGTGAATAATAATGATCTCAGCAACCTTGATTTAATTTTCAAGTAAGGTATATATACAACTCCTTAAGCATGGAGTATTCTCCAAGTTATTCCTTTTCCTTTTAGGAGTCAATTTCCTTCTCAATTGATTCCCTTCAGATCTTGGACGAAATCCTTCATATAAAGTAAGTTTCCTTGATGTAAGAATTTGTGTATGTGATTTGAATATCTTCATGATTGAGTTTCCAATGGAAATCTCGTGTTTCCAGACTCTTGTAAAAACATGACTTTCCTAAAATAGCCGATCTTCCAAATCTTCAAAGATCTTGTGATGAATCTTTCCAAATCCTCCTTAGATCTTCTAGAGAACATCCAGAATTCTTCTTGTGTGAATATCTCATCCTTTCATAGTTATTGTCATTGTCCTACAAGAAAGAGAAAACTAATTTCTTACAGTATTATTTGTATATCTGACCAAAGAGACGCCAGACACTAAATTTACTATCCAACAAACTATAATTGCACAACTCCGAAGTTGCATAATCTAACCAAGTGAATTTCTAGAATTTATTTGCCCAATAGTTTTGGACCTTGGTGCATATTTTGTGATGAACACTAACCTTTTTTTCCCTCCATTTTTAGTGGAGTTGTTGCTCTTTTGGTTAATATATGTATTGCATATATAGGTGATGGCAGTGATTGGTGGATCTGCCTTCACTGGGAAACAGTTGCTGCAAAGAAGAATCTAAATCCAAATGAGTATAAAATCAAGAAATCTAGAGGTCTGAAGAATCATTACGAAGCAAGACATTCAGAAATTGAACTATAATTTAAACGAAACGAACTATATAAAATTATACTAAAATTAATCTTTTCGACTTTAATCGAGTCGAGTCACGGCCCACTCGTTAACTAAACAATTTCGAGTTCAACTCGTTTGATGAGTTGAGATGAGCTCAAAAAGTCACAGCTCTACTACAATTACTACGACTAACAATTAACAACCAGTTAGATTACGAGCTATAAATCGCGTAACCCTTGCTCAAATTGTAATATTATTATCCTTAATTAATCAATTCCCCCAAAACAAGAAAAAATAATCTTTTGTCGATGTTCAAACGCTAATTCCTCCTTAGTTCCTAAGCTTTGAACAACCATAGCCAAAAAAATAATCCAATTAAGAGTTTAATTATAAACTAATACAAAAATTCAATTAAAAAAGGGCTTGTATCAGTATTTAACTATTTATTCAAGGTTTTGCCCCCACTTTGCAAAGCACTCCTGAATCCCCAGTTTCTTTCTCCTTACGGTTTTGATCTGTAGATTTTCCGTCAGCAATCGATCGGAATTTGAATTCGATTTGATCCAGAGCGACGCCGCCCTTCTTCTCTCGAGCTCCATCCCCGATGAGTTCCCGTACCCTGAGAAGGAGGCTCCACCATAAAGATGTCGACGGAGGTAGGTACGATCGATACGAAACCTCGAGAGTCGATTCGTTGAATGAGCCATTGCTTGGGGACGATGATCGTGTTGATCACAACGACAACAAACACACTGAGGTAGTTTTTACTTTTGACCCTTGATTTTTGTTTTTCGAGGTTTGCGTTTGAATTTGACTTGATTTGTCGATCGGTTGAAAGGGGCAAACGCTGGCTGATATTCTGGACGATGAGAGGAGTAAAGTGCGCCTGCACTGGGCGCTGATCTTTTCTAATGTGATTGCACAGTGGGCTCAATGGTTAGGTCTGCATTTTCTGTCTCTTTATTTTTGGGCAAGAAGAATGAAGTTATTACTGAAAATCAGTGTGTTTTTATTATTGATGCTGTTTGGATTTGAGCTGTATGTTGGTCACGGTGGCTCTGATTTTATTACTGACATGAAACTCAAAGATTGATGCTTTTAGAGAGTTATGAACATGATTCATGTTTTTGTTCTTGGTTGCATTTGGAAATTGAATGTGCCTCGCTATAGCGAATTTATCAGAGAATAAGTTTTATCAAGGTTGGATATGAGGGTGATGTTGGTTTGTTTGTGGAATTTATACTGAGGCCAAGATTAAAAAAATAATAATAAAGCAGAGTTCTTGGCGCTGGATTGTAGTAAGTATTTAAATCATTGAAATGGAGTATTGGCTTCTGTTTAGGAGATGCAAAATACAGAAAATAAATATGACTCTGTGTATAGCAGTGAATGATAAGGAAGAAAGTGATAAGGTGAATTCAAAAGTGAAGCTTGGAGATATAATTTGCGCCATGGATCCGTGTTATGTGTTGATAATGTTGGGAGCGATTTGATATGAATAGTACAAGACTACAAGTGTAAATTTGTTTATTCTTATTGTGTTGTTCTTAGTTTGATGCATGTTATGCTCCTTACATTTATATAAATGGGTTATTCAATCATTTTTATCCACTCTTTTCCAGCAAATATTGTCCTCGGGTCGGGGTCTCTTCTTGGACGAATTTTACCGTTTGTTTCGGGCAATCAAAATGGGGCAAACAGCCTCCTTCAACCTATGTTACTTAGTCCCTTGCAGGTACCGTTCAGTTACTCCATTTGACATTTCATTCTGATTTGCTTTTTTGTTGTACTTAGAAATTGTGCAATCATTTTTTTTAAATTTGTCAATCATCCAAGAATCTCTTCTTTGCTTGGTAATAGGAGGGTAAAAGAACATAGTCAATAAATATCTGAGGGGCATAGCAGCTTTAAAGTTATCTTTAGGTTTGTGATATAATTGTAATCGGCATTGACTCAGAGGCAAGCGATCCTTTGTAACAATGCCAAATTTCTCATCAACTTGCGTTTGTGTGTGCATGTGTCCTATGTACAAAGATGTTGCTATTGAACCTGTCTCCTGGCATTAATTGTGAAGGATAGTTTGTGGACTTGGTAAATTTCTTTGGGGGGTTAACGCCCATTACATAGCTACAATGATTATATATTTTTTCTTTTATTAACTTACTCATGAATTAATAAGTCCCTTTCTACCTTCTTATTTCACAAAACATATTCTCTGATTCTCTTATTGATTTGACGATAGGATGCGAGGCTAAAGCATATAAAGCAGAGGCTTGCAGTGCCATTTGATGGCACTTTTTTAGAGCATCAAGTACGTATTTTGCCTTCCTTTTTTTCTCTCTCTGAAATCAAATTTACAGTTAGATATGTAATCTTGAACGAATTCTATTTCATCATGGCAACAGTAGATTTGATTTTGATATGAGAACAGAGCAACCTAGTGGATCCTTGGTGAAATTTATGATATAGTTGGTAATTTGACATAAGAAATGGGTTCGTTTCGGTTCAGTGATAAAACACTCTTGATCTGTGCTTTTGATATCTTTAGTTTTGCATCAATTGTTTTATGTATTCTATTGGCAGGATGCACTTAGACAACTTTGGAGGTTATCTTATCCCGACAGAGAACTCCCATCTCTCAAGTCGGAAGCTTGGAAAGAGATGGGTTGGCAAGGATCTGATCCCTCAACAGATTTCAGGTGTGGTGATGTATAAATAGGTAATAGTTTACACAAGTATACGAATTAGTATTTATCCGGAAATTTCTTTACACTATGTTTAGGGGTGGAGGATTCATATCTTTGGAGAATCTGATATTCTTTGCCAAGAAATATCCGGTCCGTATTTCTATCTATTATCTTTCATCTGCCTTTTTAATGACTTCCATCTGGCCTTCTGTTATATTGTTATTTAAATAAGCTGTGCTTGCCAAATGAGTGGCTCGTTTTTTCATTCCTCCAAAATTTACTTGCGTCATTATTTGATATTTATCTTACCGCAATCAGCTTATGGTCACTAATGTTTAGCTATACTGCGTTGACATTTAATCACAAAGGAAGTATCTAATTCGCTTTTTTTTTTTTCTTTTCCCTCCCTTAATTCGTATTTTGTAGGAAGCATTTCAAAATTTGTTGCACAAGAGAGACGGACAAAGGTCCGAGTGGGAGTATCCTTTTGCTGTGGCTGGCATAAATATCTCCTTCATGCTGGTCCAGATGTTAGACCTTCAGTCGGGTATGGTTCCATTTTTTTTTGTTAATATTATTTTCTTTTTCTTTAATTTCAATCATCGAATTTTTCTATCATCTTTGCAGGGAACCCTAGCACTTTGGCCGGGCAACGGTTTATGGAAATACTCAGCTACGATGACATGGCATTTGACAACCTTTTCTGCGTTGCTTTCAAATTATTGGACGCTCAATGGCTCGCACAACGCGCTTCATATATGGAATTCAACGTAAGTTTGCATAGATTTTGGATCTTGGAAGTTAATGTTATAGCGGTTTTATTGAAAATTTTTATGTTTATTTTTCGATTTGTTCTATTTAGGATGTTCTGAAGTCTACAAGATCACAGCTAGAACGTGAGATGGCACTGGAGGATGTGTCGAGTGTGAGTGATTTGCCAGCTTATAACTTACTAAGAAGCTAGCGATTGAGTTATGACTGAATCTTCTTCTCCTGTGAGTTGTGTACATACCTCAGGACTCTCTTGAGGTGTAATGTAATGGCTTATGGCTCCGTTTATCCAAAATTAAGAATATGAGAAATTACTATACACAGCTTCAAAATGGATGTGTTGTATATTTCATATAAGTTTCAAAATTGATGGATTATCTTTGTACATAAGTCTCGAACATGTTTCTGTTGCTCGCTCTAATATACTTTCTCAACACATATGCATACTTTCAAATTGAAATGTTATTAAAAAATAGCATAAACAAAAGTTATGATATTCATAGCATAATTATTCGATTTTTAACAAAAAGAAAATGTATTTAATTTTGTGAAAAAAAATGTATGGTGTTTTGAATCATTTTCATTCACTATCACATAATTCAATTCACTCAGGAATTCCCCAACACAATTTTACACATTCTCAATACTGGGTGAGCAAGAAGAAAAAAAAGAAAAGAAAATAGGAGAAAATGAAAGGATCAATTTTTTTTTTTTTTTTTCNTATGGGGCCAGAGGCGCTCGTAGATCCCCTGATTGTTTTAAAAAAATTAATATATACATATATATATATAAATAATATAAAATATGTAAAGACAAAAAAAAATCAATATATTAATAATTAAAACTTATTAAAAATAAATATATATATATATAAAGAAAATACTATAAAATATAAATAGAAATGTAAAAATATTTTCTTTATATTACTAATTAAAATTTATTTCTTATGTAATTTTTATTTAAATTAATAATATTATTTATTTAATTAAAAATATACTAAAAATCCTTATATTTTAAATTTTTAGATAAGCTTTTGAAAACATTTATAATGATTTACTCTTTCGATCACTTAATTGTAAATCGGTTTAGTGATTTATAAAATCGAATATTTATTAGTTGGATTGTTACATTTTTTAATATTGATTTTTTTACTCTTTTTTTTGTGTAATCACATATTTTTAACTTTATTTTTTTATTCTTAAAAAAATATTTATTTGATAAGCTTTCATCAACAAAAATCCTATGCAATGTTGTGTAAAAGTTCAATTTAAATATCTTTTTCAACAAAAAAACTTATTTTTCCATATATTATAGATGTTGAACTAAAATTATAAATACATAAATTCTATTTTTTATTTTTTTAAGTTTGAAGGTGATACGGATTCTAAATTTTTAAACACATGGTACACGTATCAATATTTATATTATAGTAAATATATTTTTATATGAAATGAGTGTTTCGAGTTAAATTTCAACCTCGTTATTTATCATTTAAACCTGGGTCTCCTGAATAAATTTTTTTAGTTCCGTCACTTCATATAAAGATAGTCACATATAAGCAAATGATAATATGATAAGACTATAATCTGGACATGAAACTCATAGTCTGATTATTAATTATTCTTTGAACTATATAAAATTGAGGGAAGCTCATATTTTGGCCATTTTACGAATTAACTCCAACTCCAAGGAGACTCAAATTACTCGATAATTATTTCTACGTTACAAGGAAAATGTACTATTGCCAGGACAATTCCCGTCATTCCAGACGCAAACGTGAGTAAGACAAAACGGGACCCGCCCGTATGTGCACTGGCGTTAGCCTTTTTCAACGGTCACAATGATGCAGAGCATAATAATTGCTGCAAAAATTCGAACCCTCTTGACTCGAGAGTGCAGAGGAATCGAAGTAGATTGAAAGAGAGAAAATTCCAGGAATTGATTGACAAATCAATCATTCTAAAACCCTAGATGTTGTTTATTGATTAGCCCTCTCTATCTCTCTCTCTATGCCGTGTAGATCGTGTTGTGTTGTTTTGGGGGGGATAATAGTTGATTTCTAGTTTTGAGTGAGAACTTGAAAATGAGCAGCAAACGGGAAGAGGAGAAGAATTAAAAGATTATCAGGGGACTGATGAAGCTCCCTCCTAATCGCCGATGCATCAACTGCAACAGCTTGGTAATTCTTTTCATTTCTTTTAATGTGAAATGCGTATCAGTTAAGATTTTTCTTCCATTTTATTCAATATATATATATATATATATTTTCTGGTTGTAGGGTCCTCAGTATGTGTGCACAAATTTCTCGACGTTTGTTTGCCTGATATGCAGTCGGATACAGTGAGTATCTGTTGTTTTCCTCGGTGTGAACATGTTTTGTGAATGCTTAAGGTTAACATAACAATTTATTATTGTGATTATAGTTATGGGTTCAAAGAAATTGTGGTTCTGTTGTTGTGGTGTAGCTTTGTAATCTCTAAGGTTGTGGTTTCAGCTGTGGTACTTAGTGAAAATTAATGTTCTTAAAGAAAGTTGTTGTATGTTATTCTTTATACTTGGAAGTTGAAACCATAAAATTCTGGGATGAACTTATGCCAACAGTTTGATTGAAGAGTTAAATATATAGATTATGGTTTCTGTTTTCTTGTGGCTGTTGGAGATAAGTCATGTAAAAGCTTAGAGTGATAGACTGATAGATTGTTAGTGATTGCCTCGTGATATTTGTGATTTTCTATATTCAACCTCCTCAAAGGCTTCTTACTTTGGCCTATAGTTGAAAGCTAAATGCTTTATACTGCCGAGAGTTTCAGTGAACGATATTGAACATGACAACATGTGTAGTGCTTTCTGATTGCAGTCGTGAGTTTACGCATCGTGTTAAGTCTCTCTCTATGGCTAAGTTTACTTCTCAAGAAGTGGATGCGGCTGTAATCAGGTAAAATTACATGCGTACTTATTATCTCTTTAGCAACACTCTAATGCAGCTACTCATTATATAATGCTTCTACAACGTGCAAGGGAAAGTCCTGGGACCCGGAAAAGCAAAGGCTTCCAGACAATAGGTTTGACCGTTTGAATACTATTTAGTTATGCCTGTTACATTTTTCTTTCCCTGTTACATTTTGCTTTTAGAGGGTGGTTCTTAGACTAATTTATTAACTCTACATCTTTTTATTGCCAGTGTTTGTAATGTCATGCTTTTTATTGCCTAGGGGTGTGTGTAAGGAAATCAATAAGATGTTTGCGCAATTTTGGTGGAGTAAGAGTGAGATGCAACAGGCTGGGATGCACTGGAAGTCGTGGGAAAAGCTATCTGTTCCTAAGGCTGATGGAGGTTTGGGATTTCATGATATTACCCTATTCAATAAGGCTCTGGTGTTGAAACAGGTGTGGAGAATATTTTCAAATCAAGATCTCTTGGTAAGTCAAGTTCTGAAACAAAGATATTTCCCTTCTAACTCCTTATTTGATTACAAAAAGACACAAGGATCTTCTTGGTTGTGGAACACATGGTCATCTCTGCTACCTGTGCTTCAAAGACATGTTAGTATTTGTATCAAAAATGGGGAAAAGACAGGACTTGGTGATTATCATTGGGTACCTGGACTGAATGGAGGCAAACCTGAAATCAAAGTGCAAATAGATGCCAACATGTTCAGAGTGAAGGACTTACTGTGTAATGGTGGGGTCAGCTGGGATAGTACCTTGATTAAAGCCTTGTTTAAGGATGAAGATGCTTCTGAAATTTTGAAGATTAAGGGACTGATTCCTAACTCTGAGGATGTGATAAACTGCTCTTTTGCAACCAAAGGGAAATTTTCTGTGAAGACTGCCTACAGGGTGCTGCTAAATTCTAAGATTTGTGTAACATCTGAAGCTGAATCAAGTAGAGTTGCAGGGGGTAATTTGAGAGCTCGGAAAAGATGTTGGCAGCTGAAAGTCCTTGGGAAAATCAAACACTTCATATGGAGAGGCTTCACCAATATCATTCCTGTGAGAAGCAATCTTAGAAAAAGGGGACTGGAAATGGAGACTCTGTGTCCGAGCTGTGGAGGAGATATTGAAACACAGGAGCACTTGTTGTTCCAATGTACCAGAGCTCAGTTAGTTTGGAAGCTGGCGGCTGTGCAATGGAATAGAGTAATAGAAGAAAAACTAACTTTTAAAGAATGGTGGTGGTGGGTATGTACAATGAAGAAAGATGACATTTCTGAAGAAAGAATCCAACTGTCTACGTACATTTTATGGTGGCTATGGAGAGCGAGAAACTTGTGGGTTTTTGAGAAAGTGTGGCAGCCTGAGGTGGGAATTGTTAAGGCGGCGTATAGGGACTGGAATGACTTCAAGGAATAAAACTGAATGCAAAGAATACAAGCCATTTGGAGGAGTCTAGGTCTAGTGTCAGTGGGCTTCTCTGTATAGCTTAAATTATGTATTATTCTTGATGTATTCTGGGTGATATTTGCAGCTGGATGTTTTAGCTATAAATTTCTGTTAGTAACTGCTTTCTTAGGACTAGATGCCATTGGTAGTGTCATGTTTTGGTTGTAATTGGATTGGCTAGGCAGATATGGTTTTCTGTCCTCTCAGGGTATGCGNTAATTTATAATTATTAGTTAATATTGTTTACCTTCATATTTAATTTATAATTATTTATTAATATTATTTACCCTCATATTTAATTTATAATTATTATTTAATGTTATTTAGTTTGCAAAACCATTATCAAATCAAACCAAACTATTACATTACAATTACAATCCCCTCTATATATAATTTCAGAATGCCCTGAGTCTACGTGGCAAATTCTCATGCTTCGAAATCTTATTTGGCAAAAAATCATGATTTAGAGTTAGGCTTGAATATAAATTAATATTTGTATTAATTGTATTTTAATTTAATATCATTTTCTATTATAACCATTGAATTGCAAATATATTTTAAAAGTTGATAACTTTTGTATTTCTTATCGGTTTTACATAAATAATATATCAAATTGATCATCTTTTGATGAGCTTCGATTTGACATCTATATTGTATATATAAAATAAATAAATTATATTTATTTTTATAATAATAATAAAATTATTTATTAAAATTAATTAGAAATTAAAATTATTTATCAATTAATATATTTATGTTTAATGTAGTTATATGTTATAAGGTAGAAACAAATTTTAAAAATCCAAATTTAAAAAAAAAAATAAATCTTGAATTGCCATCTTTTCATGATGAAACTATCTATGTTTTTGGTATGATTGGTGAACAATTGGCATTTGGAGTTCAATATACTATTTTACTCGAGGTCTCTTCTCCAGTAACATATAAGTCGCACAACTAATATGTGTCATATTAAAATATATTATAATATATACTCTATTCTATTTTTATTATTTGTCGTTTTGGCTTAATTGATCATTGATAAAATAATGTCGTTTTAGATATTTTGTTCATATTTTCCATTTTTAACCCTCCATCTAATACACAGTGTCTCTTCATATCTCATCTCCATCGTTTCTCATAACATCCGTTAGGTTAATATTGTCAAGAAAAAAAATCTTAATTAGTGTGTTGCATTTGAATTGATATTATGAAGTCCGTTTGTATTTTACTATTTATATATATATGAAATACTTTTATCTATGAATTAGGCCTATTATTAATATATTACTAAGGATATAAAATACTTTTATCTATGAGTTGATACAAAACAGTAATATATATCTTTATAGATGAAATTTAAATTTATTTATCAAATTAAATTAAATTATATCAAATAAAACTATAAATTATATTATAAAGTAATAGAAATTGGTATGTATTCGGTTAAAAATGATATTTATTTCAAATCTAATTGGTATGTTGTCAATGTAATAAAAATAAATAATTATTATATAAATTCTAAAATTACACATAAAGTTAAAAAACTGTGAAGCATACGATAGTTTAGGCATCTAATTACGTAAAAAAATTAATCTATTTTGCTTAATATTAAATAAACATATTTTACACTTATGCATATACATATCAATATAATATTTCTATTTATTTAAGATATATATTTTTGTACTTATATAATAGTAAATAATATCAATATTTTTATATGATATAAGTAAAAAAATTCAACACGGGTTGACATTTTCATTTAATGCGGGTGTTTAGTTATTATGATTAAAAAATATAATTTGACAATTTAAATAAAACCCAAAATAATGTTTTATATAAAATTAAATTATTTTAATTTTTTAAAAAATAAAAAATTTAATATTTTTTATAAAAATTTTCTAATTCAACACCCGTGTCATATACGGGTATTGTACTAGTATCAATTATTTCTAAATTAAAACCACCTAGCGTTTCTAATATCAGCTTTTCAATCACAATATCAACCCCCTCTAGGTCGCGCCAAACCCTAATTTCTCTCCCCCATTTTCCGCCGCCGCGTAACTCCTCCTTTCACTGATTAGCCACGCCCTCCCTTCTTCCTCCGGCGAACCACAACACCATCCCCGCTACTACTTCTTCGTCTGGGCCCTGAGGATAGTGGCCCTTCAGCCTCCCCTGTGCTGCGCCTCGTGGTGCCTCCGGCCACGGCCGTGAGCGGGAGAGGGCCAGCGGCGCTCGCGCCGAGCAGCCCTCTCTCGGGCCGGGTTCAGTGCCGCTGCATCGTCTTGATGCCTCTGCCTCGGTCCGGCCGATTTCGGTGTCCTGGCCGCAGTTTCGCCCGACTGGCTTCGCCGTCGTCACCTCCAGGCTGGGGTCCGTCCGGGTTGGTTTCACCACCGGATCGAGTCCTCTAAGGATGCACGAGTTTGGTCATCAATCGCTGTTCGAAGCAGATCCATTCGGGCCTCCTTTTGCCATCGAGCAGTTTCTTCGGGCTTTCAGATCTGGCGTCGGTTCTATCTAGCCGTTTCCGTGTAGTTTTTAGTTCAGGGGTCCGATTCTGTTGCGCTTTAAGTCCTGTTCGCGGACATTGACTTCATTGACCACCAGCTGTGTTGGAGAGGGACGTGGAGAAGCCGAGGGGGGTTTTACGATGAGCAGATGGGACAGTCGGTGGCTGACGCCGGCTCAGGTTCAGTATGCTTGCGTTGATGCATTTGTCTGCTTTGAAATTGGTAGGATTCTCGATGCTTATTCGTTTTAATCTTCTTCATCTGCTTCTTGGTGAATTTGCCCACCCTCCAAAAAACCTAGAAAATTGGGGGTTGCGTTGTGAATAATTGAGATGATTGACTTTTGTTGACTTGGTATGAGCATGTGAAGGAAATGGATATGCTGATTGATGCTTTTTACTTTGTTGAGTGCTTAGCTATTTTTCTTGTGAATTGATGGACTTTTATAGTCGTGTGTCTGTCTGTCTGGAATTTTATTTATTTATGCATTTGCTTGCGTGTCTATGTGTGTGTGTTATTTTTATCAACCAAATTTATTTGGATTTGTATTCATTTGGGCTTTCCTTGTCTTGTTTATAGAGTTTCTGTTAAAAATATCATTTTTTGACTTTCACATGAACTTTTTGGGACGTCTTTAAACTTTTTCACCTAAATGTAGTCATTATACCTGTGTTGTGTCAACTCTATTTACTTCAAAACATTTACTCTTTTCAATTACAAGCTAAGAATCGCTTGCATTAGAGTCTGCAAATGGTCGGTCGTGTTCATGTCTCATTGAAGCTTTGAAATCCTTTCCTGGGCTTGTATGTCTCATATTTTACCAGAGAACACTATGCATGAACAATGGTGATTAACAACTTCATAAGGTGCAAAATGTAAGCTCTATCAGCACTTGCTAGTTCAAATTATGTACCTTTCTTTGTCTTCACTTTCATATTTTGTAAATAGTAGAAAAGAATTATATGTTATTGAATTACATTGTGACATATTATATTACATTTTTTGTCTTATATTACTCGATTATGTTTTATAATAAAATCGTTAAAGCTATATTAAATAGAATCGCACTACTTATAAAGATTATTCTAGTCACAGGTTTAACCTTCAATCTAAGACAACAATAGAAACTTGAGATCTAACTCAAATTATAGTGGATCTAGATACATGCTTGCATTTATTCAATGTTTAATCAATAAGTAACTGTCTTTTTTTCTAATTTAAACTCTGAGTTATCCCTTTCGTTTTTGAATTTGCACTTCCAGGTGATCATACTGCCTTGCTTTCACAATCTGACCCTTTCAAAGTATTTGACAGCAGGCTTTAGGTAGCTTAACCTATTCTTGAAATTATGGTGCTGAACATTTTGGCTTCGTGTTTAACATAGTGTCTGTTTTTCTTTCAACTCCTTGCTTTTGATCTTCACTTCTCTTGTAATTCAAGAACGGTAAACAGTAATATGCAAGAAAGTAAAAGAAAAACGAAGATTCTTGAAGAAAGCTTTGGGAAAAGAATAATCTAAGAAGAGAAACTGTAAAGTTTGATTCCCATACCTGTTGTTTGGATCGAGCAATAGAGCTTGGTTAATATCCCTCTCTGCTTTCTCTACATCAGATGTTCTCATATATGCTTGTGATCTTCTGACCAGAGCTTTTACGTTGTGTGGATCTAATTTTAGGACATGTTGTTAAGTAAAACCAAGTGAATTTCCTATATTTTCTTTACCCAGTAGTTTAAAAAAATGCCACTAGAGTAGTTAGAGTAGTTTGTGACAGTTACAAAACTAACCTCTTGAGCTTAGCATAACTAGGAAAACACCCCATTATCTTTCAGAAGTACAAATACCCCTCTTAACAAATGTTTCTTTTTACAATTTTGCACCTACTAGGGGTAGATTCAACAGGTGCACGGGTAGTTTTTGTAATTATCCAAAAATCTACACATGAAAGGACTATAGAAAATAGAGAACTGAATAGGATTTGGTGCATCATCTCAAACTTTTTGATATTCTCCGAGTTCTTGTTCAAATAACACGACAATCGCAAACTTTTTGCTTGAGCCTTTTCATCATCGCTAAATGAATGATTGTATTCAGCGTCTTTTGAAGCCTGCTCAGTGGTTAAAAGCGATCAAACTATGCTAGTATGAGGAACTATAACTAGATATATAAAGGTGAGGAGCACCACTTGAGTTTTGAGCTACAAGCTCGTGGTCACAATTAGCTTATATCGATACTTAAAGTTTTCGTGTGTAATTTTATTTCATTTTTTTTAGCCTAAATCACATTCCTTGTTATACTTTTTGGAGGTAAGCGAAAATTTCTCAGCTTTGAAAAGTTTCCATCGTTCTTTGCTTTGCTTGTGTTTGTTCTTTCTTGGGCATCCATCTTTCATAACGGCTTTTCTTGAAAACCAAATCGTTCCTACTCTCAAAAACGGTTGAATAGGAAAAACCTTGAATAAATATTTAAATACTGATTAAAAAAAGCCCATTTTTTTATTGAATTTTTGTATTAGTTTGTAAGCAAACTCTTCATTGGATTATTTTTTGGCTATGGTTGCTCAAAGCTTATGCTTAGGAACTAAGGAGGAAATTAGCTTTGAAGATTGACAGCAGATTATATTTTTTCTTTTGTTTTTTAGGGTAATTGATTATTAAGGATAATAATATTATAATTAAGCAAGGATTATGCGGTTTGTGGCTCGTAATCAAATTGGGTTGTTAATTGTCAGTCGTAGTAATTGTAGTAGAGCTTTTAAACGATATGAAGCGCTTTGTGAGCTAGACTAGACTCATCAAATGAGTCGAATTCGAACTTGTTTAGTTAACAAGTGGAGCTCAGCTTGACTCAATAAAGCTCGAAAAGAATGTTTTTAATATAATTTTATATAGCTTGTCGCGTTGCTAGAGTTCGGTTCGTTAATATTGATAAACGAACCGAGGTCGAACTCGATTATCTCATTTAGTTAACAAGATTTACAAATAAGATTGTAGGAATATGAAAAGATTTCATTTAACCGATAATAGATTTACAAGCCGCGAGACTAAATAGCCCCGAATACAACCTAGGGAGACCACCACAAACGGGGCCTAAACAAGAATTCAAACAACCCAATCAACCTACACTGAAGCGTAACACACTTGATTTCTTCGATAAGTAATCAACACAGACTTAAGAAATAAAAAGAACCCTAAGTTCGTGTTTAGCAACAACATTTGAAACATTAAAAGATTTCGGAAACACCACTGAACTAATTTCAAAGGAAATTAGGCGGACAAGGCTAGGGCTTTCCAGAAATTGTGTATGGAATAAATATATTATATTTGTTCTTGGGCTAGGTGGGCTGGGCTCCAGGGCTTAAGTACAAACTCTAAATCATCATGGTAATATTAAATACATAGGCCCAGATCCACAACTATTTAACCTTCTAAATCAATCATGGTAATATTAAATACATAGGGATCCACAAATATTTAACCTTCTAAATTAACACTAAAAAATATTTAATACTAAACAACAACATACCTCCACCTCCGCCTCCGCCTCTGCCGACGGCATCAGCAGCGGCGACGCCGACACCCGAATGCCACCTCTTGGACGTCAACCTGCTTGAATTTACAGGATATCAAAACAACAAGGAACTAGAAAGACCCTTAGAGTCATATATTATTAAAAAACAACAGGAAGCATACCTTTGCCGGCAGGGGTGGCCGGCGTCGGCGGCCTGAGATCTCGCTGTGATTGAGGGGCGGCTTGAGTCAGAGGTTACATATGATAAGAGAACATAGTATATAAACAAGAAGGAAGACAAGCAATAGTGGAAGGTAACCAATTACAAGAGATAAACTTTAACTGTAGTAAATCTACTATTGGTCTAATAGTCTAACTTTCTAAGAAAGGGGCGAGTCTATTCCAGATTGAAATATGGGCTAGCAGTCGACCTCAAACTTCATACTGGATGAATCCGTTCCCTTCTCATTCCTTAGATATAATCAGTCAAGGGACTCCCTAAACATGCGATAGAAGCTCGAAAAAGGAAGCCTAGATAAGAAAGTCAAAGTAATGACCTACTACTTGACTTTCTCAATTACATCGATCCTAAGCGAATAGGCCAACTTTTCTAACTACATGAACCAAAACAACTATTTAGTAAAGGGCAGCTAGACTGAAAAACACGGATCAGCAAGCTAGTACGCTTGAACGGCACTAGGGCTAACCTCCCTCTCCTCCGAAGGAGCCGGTAGTGAATTATTAGCACACAGACACGAACGAGCAAGGTTTATTAAAGTCTCAGGAGCAAGGTTTTATTTCTTACCTTTCTTTCCAGCTTTCTTTCTCCTATTGTCAGCTTTCATTATCCATCCTTTCTTTCCAGCTTTCTTTCTCCTATTGCCAGCTTTCATCCTCCATCCTTTCTTTCCAGCTTTCTCTGTCTTCTGTCCAGGGAAACAAGCACTCCCAAAAAAAGGAAGAAAGGCTGAAGGGAGTGCTTGTTTCCCTGGACAGAAGACAGAGAAAGCTGGAAAGAAAGGATGGAGGATGAAAGCTGGCAATAGGAGAAAGAAAGCTGGAAAGAAAGGATGGAGAATGAAAGCTGACAATAGGAGAAAGAAAGCTGGAAAGAAAGGTAAGAAATAAAACCTTGCTCCTGATACTTTAATAAACCTTACTCGTTTGTGTCTGTGTGCTAATATTTCACTATCGGCTCTTCGGAGGAGAGAGAAGTTAACCCTAGTGCCGTACTAGCTTGTTGATCCGTGCTTTCCTGTTAGCTGCCCTTTACTAAATAATTGTTCTGGTTCATGTAGTTAGGGAAGTTGGCCATTCGCTTAGGATCGATGCAATTGAGAAAGTCAAGTAGTAGGTCATTACTTTGACTTTCCTATCTAGGCTGCCTTTTTCGGGCTTCTGTCGCATGTTTAGGGGTCCCTTGACTGATTATACCTAAGGAATGAGAAGGAACAGATTCGCCCAGTATGAAGTTTGAGGTCGACTGCTAGCCCATATTTCAATCTGGAATAGACTCGCCCCTTTCTTAAGAAGTTAGACGGTTAAGCCGATAGTAGATTTCTACCAGTTAGAGCTTATCTCCTGTATTTGGCTACCTTTCACTATTGCTTGCTTTCCTTCTTGTTTATATGCTCTGTTCTTTTATCATATGTAATCTTTGAACTCAGGCTACCCCTCAATCACAGCGAGATTTCAGGCCACCGACGCCGTCCCTGTCCCTGCCGGCGGAGGTATGCTTCTATTGTTTTTTAATAATATATGACTCTAAGGGTCTCACTAGTTCCTTGTTTTGATACCCTGTAAATTCAGGCGGGCTGACGTCCAAGGGGTGGCATCCGTGTGCCGGCGCCGCCGCTTTCGCAGCTGCCGCCGGCGGAGGCGGAGGTATGTTGTTTAGTGTTAAATATTTTTTTAGTGTCAATTTAGAAGGTTAAATATTTGTGGATCTGGGCCTATGTATTTAATCTCTCTCTTATCTATATATGAAGAAGTGTATGACCTTTAGATTGGCGACACGTGTCCAGTTTTGGGGCCTTAAAAACACAACACGTGTCCCACTTATTTACATTTTTGCCACTGAATTTTCACATTTGTGTTTGCTGTGTTGAACTAAATTTACGAAAGTACTCTCATTGTTTTTTTGGGACTGATTTAAAAACTTGGCTTTTTGGTAATTGCATTTCAACTTATTGCTTTTCTCGGAATTTCTACTGTTTTTTCTCCATCTCCCATCAGATTCCTACCTAACATTGATTTCTGGTACGATATATCCCCTAAATCTTCAAACACCATATACGCACGCCATCTTCCGATTCTTCCGCTACAAATAGCCCTAAATCTTCTCCCATTTATTTTTCTATACTTTCAAGCACCACCAACAATCCCCATACGGCGATTTCGCACACCATTGTCAAATTCAGCCCTCTAAACCCACTTTTATGAGCTTCTTAGGTTGCAGGGTTCCTCCACAGTCCCTCCAGATGGTCGCTGCCCGACTAATTCCCAGTCGGGTGGAGCCTACTGCTATAGCCCATCATTGAATCCAACATCTCTGCCGCGAAGATGAATGCCTACGGATATGCCGGTGAGTGGTTCCATCTACTGCCATTTGCAGTTTATTTTATTTTATTTTTTTTCAAAATTGTCCTGTGCCTTATTTGTTGTGAAGTTAGGGTTCGTCAGCCAACATTTTCCTGTGGAGATTGCCGCTTTGAAGCCCCACGCCGCACTTACAGTAAGATATACGATTCAAAGGTTAGCGTGTACAGTAATAATAACATGTTTGTTTATAAAATTTTTTGGTTTTGTTTAGATTTTTTGGTTTGGTTTGGTTAATTTTGAAAAAGGTGGTATGATTAGTTGTTAGTGGGTATATTAAAATAATATTTATAATAAAATAATTAAAATTGATATGATGTAAAAGTATGAGAGATATTTGAAGTGATGGTTAGTTAAAATAATGTGAGTGGATGAATAGTGAATTAAGGTTGATGTGGTGTATATGAATGATTGATTGATATTATTTAATTATATTGATAATTTTGATGATAGTGGGAGTGAGTTAAAGTTGAGTTAAAAAAATGGTTGAGTTAAAATGTAGAATTTTTTTTGAAAATTTCTTATAAACAAACATGCTTTAAATGCACTTATAGGTTTGATTTTTCATCTTAGGGGCAGACGACCATTCTTGAGTTTTAGAGGAAAGTAAATTTCTTAATATGAAATCTTCTAAGTGGCGTGTCCTTTCCAGATAGACCAAAATGCAGGTAGGTTTGAGGACGAGAGAGATGATTTCAAGAAACGAGTAACAACGACCTGTTTTTTGAATATCTTTTTTTTATTTTTTTTATTATTATTATTTTTTTTTTTTCGGGTTGGTCTCCCTTTCGATGTTCTGGTATTTATGTGTGTTGCAGTCAAAATTTGGTTTTAAAAAGTTAGAACCTTTAAATGTGTTCATCAGTGATGTTTTAAAAATTGGATCCTTTCAAAAGTTGGAACCAATGTTTTTCCTGTTGTTGGTGACGGTTATTGTCCCAATTCCTCTAAAATTTTCTTTAATGTGTAGTAGAATATTTGTCTTTATTGTACTGTATTGTTATCCTAATATGTTTATGTTTTCCTATTCCGTTCTTACAGCCAGGGATGAGTTTGTAGATGTTGTTTCTACCTTTGTAAGTTCTCTTATTTCACATTGTCAATTTGTGCCTTTTCATTTTGATTTATGTTTTTCCTGATAAGAGGTATGTTGAATTCTTGGTTTCTTATTTTCAGACTTTTGTTGGTGCAGTCAGGGCATTACATGTGCTTCCTCAGGTGTATACTTCTTGTCATACCCTTAAATTTTTTTGTTGCTTCAAATGTATTGATTATAAGAAATTTTATATCTTTGTGTGATTTGATTTACTGTATTTACTGTTTATAACTGATAGGAATCACCTACCTCATTGAAAGAACCATTGGGCATTGTTTATTCAAAAAAATCATCAGAATCCAATATAGAAGGCTTGAATGCTAAGTCCCAAGAAAACGTTCGCAT
Organism: Striga asiatica; assembly: GCA_008636005.1. Lineage (NCBI taxonomy): Eukaryota > Viridiplantae > Streptophyta > Magnoliopsida > Lamiales > Orobanchaceae > Striga > Striga asiatica. The sequence continues at coordinate 492,752 of BKCP01005406.1, read as the reverse complement.
TACTAAACAACTCGCAGGAGGTTTTTTTTTTAAATTCATTTTTTTTGTTTATGTTTTTGGCACTTGATTCATGAAATTGGCTACCGAATACTATTCATTTGATTTTATGGAATATTAACAGAATCGGGAGCAGAAGATGAGTTTTCCAGATCATCCTCTTGGAGCAAAACCAGTCTTTGGACGAAAATCCCATCAGGAAAGTTACTCAGGTGCAGGAGGCAGCAGCCCATAATTCAGGGAAAGAAAATTCAAAGAGAAAAGAATTGCAAATTGAGAGTAAAAATGGTGCTGGTCAAAATGGCGTGAGGAAAGACATTAATACCAAACATCTGAAGGGTAAATCTGAAAACCTGTTGTGGGAAATTGTAAGAAGTTTTTTACTATTGAAGGAGCTATGCATTATTATAGTTTTAGGCCTTTAGCGCATTCTGTCTTTTTTGGGCTAATGTGTTTGACACTATTGAGCATTCATGTTAGTATTTTAAGAGTTTTTTCACTCTCCAATCCTCAAACCCTAACCTCGCTCTTTTTCTATCTGGAACAGTTCACAGCCAAAGCATCACTTTCTACCCCAACCAAATTCTAGCTCTGCCCTCCTGATCCGGCTCCGCCTCCGCCCCCGCCCCGCTGACTGACGACATTTCCCCCAATCTAGATATGTGGAGCTGACGGTGAAGGACGAACAGAAAAGTGGTTTAATGGAAACTCAAGCAGCGGAACCCGAAGTGGTTCGAGAAATCGATGTTCATTTTGCTCATTCAGTTGATTCCAAAACTCAGGGTGAGCTATGGGTAGGTGGCCGACGACCTCCCGCTACCGAAGGCAACGATGAAGCTGCTCTGATTCACAAGCATCGAGAAGGTCTGCATCTGAGGCGATGATATATGGACGCAACGCCAAAATGTCAAGGGAGACTGCAGAGAGGGACGTCGTCATTCAGCTGGGCAAAGTTGGCTTGAAAGGCCTACGGCGACACTAATCGGGAAAGGTCACCGCTCTCTTAATCTTACTTTCAGGAAAGAGCTGCATCTATATGCCAATGTTAGACCTTGTTATAGTCTACCTGGGTACAAGACAAAATACGATGTTGATCTCCTTGCTGTTCGAGAAAACACGGAAGGGGAATACAATGGACTTGAACATCAGGTAAGATTGTTCTAGGCATGAGCTTGATCCTAAAGCCATTCATATGTCGTCAAATATGATTAAGCCCCCTGAGTTTCAAGATCATTAGACAGCAGACAAGTCTGAGGGTTGTCGAGTATTTCACTACGCCAAGACCCATGGACGAGAAAGAGTATCTGCCATTCACAAAGCTAATATCATGCAGAAAACTGATTGTCTTTTCCTTAAGGTCTGCTTTTTTGAATATCGTTTCGGATTGATTCTCTTACCCTTGTCATTTTGGCTGTTCATTTTCTGTCTCGTTCTGCAGTGTTGTCGCGAGGTCGCACAGAAACATCCAAATATAAAATAATAAAATATGAAGAAGTTGTGATTGACAACTGCTGAGGATGGTATGAAAGATTTGTTTGCTATGAATACTGATTGTACTTTCTTGGAGAGCTGATATCTTCTTTATATAAGAGTTACTACTATTCTAATTATAACTTTTATATTCTTGAAGGAAAAACTAAATAATATAATGATGAAATTGTAATACTCTTTTCCACAATGTGCAGCTGGTGAAGATTCCATCACTTTTTGATGTGTTTGTCATGCCAATTCTTTATGGTGGCATAATGAACAACCTATGCGCTGGTTTGATAGGAGGTTTGGGCGTAAATCCTAGGTATTTTTCTCTTCCATCGTGTCTTTAAATAGTATCCCATTCGTATATAACTAAGTTTCACACTTTCACTTAATTCGTCCCCTTACAGCATTAACATTGGTGAGGGAGGTAATTGCTCTTGTCGAGGCAGTACATGGTTCTGGACCTGATATTGCCGCGAAGGTTAACCTTTTTAAATTGTTCTTTACTTTCCACCATTCTTCCTTTTATGATGTATCAGGGTTTTATTTTACGCTTGTTTGGGATATTCATAATTAATGATTCTGATCTTATTTCTTTGCGGTTCTTACACTAGAGGTTGGTTCTTATTAAACCACACATTATGTGTCTGTGTGTGTTATGCAAACTCTGTTTAGATAGCTAACACAACTTGACGATAGTTATAGGAGAACCGATTATGCATAGTAATATGTTTGCTACGAACTTTATGATTTCCTTGCCAGTTTATGTAACATTATGGCTGACTGAGCAATATTAATCAACCATTATATTGAAGAAGTTGTAAATAACTGATGAGGTGGTTTATGAAAACCGTTATTTGTTTATGCAGTCATGAGACAATTCTATCTCTTTAATGGATGAATGTGATCTATTCATGCACTATGTGACAAAAACGTTGATTTTGGAATATGAAGACTTCAATTCAGCTAAGTCTCGCCTTTATAGAACGTGCTGAGAAGTTCGGTGAGATATCATAAACGCTATTGATTGGCTCATTAATTTGGTTTCTCCTATGCTTCATTGTCTTCATTTTTGTATTCACATTTCAAAGTAAATGAAAATGGTTAGCTAATTCTCCTAATGTATGGCTCGGAGATAATTGCAATACTGTGCCAAGACTTTCAATAGACTCTGTCGTGGCTAGCATGGATGCAATTGATATGGTGTTCGTAGGATCAGTTGGAGTGCTTGAAAGTGGTTGTATTATAAATATGATGGGCACCTACCAAACTGCTTTGGTTGCTAATAGCGTGAACAAACCAGTCTATCAATTCAATCAACAGAGATAACATGGTAGAGTCTACCTTGCTACGTAACCTTATTCATCAAACACCAAAACCAGCATACACTCATTTTTTTATTAGTGGATTTATTTATTTATTTGTTTCTGATCAGTAATGAGCTTGTTTCTGGGGCAACTTCAAGATGAGTACGGGCCAATGCACGTGATGCACACAATAATTGCTTACACTTCCAGCAATGCTCTGCCCTGCAACAAACAGTGTATTGATTTACAAATTAACTGACGCTTTGGTCGAAACTTGATACATTTTTCACTTTATTGTAGAAATTAAGAATTAAAAATATATCTCAAGTCTGTTACAATTGCATGGAATCCATACTCTGTTGTGAGCTATCTGTTTTGAATTAATATTAACTTAATGTGTTGGTTGTGTGGCGTCGTCCCTGTACTTTTAATGTGCAGAGATTCAGTAGTAAAAATGTTGTCCCGATTAATTAAAGAATTTCCATTAGTCCCGATTGCCTTCTTATATTTATAGAAACAAATTTATATTTCTATTTATTTTTAATCCTTATCCATTGGTGTTTTAGATTATATTTGTCTACATAGAGAAGCTTTTGTTTTAGAGAAGCTTTTGTGAGGATCAAAGTACGAACTAGACTAGAAACATGAAAATCACATCACAAAAGCATATATAAGCCCATCACTCCTTCCTAGCGTTTCTGTTCTCAAAGACCCTACATGCATCCATCCTACAAAACAACTTTCTAGCCACCAATTTTTTTCCCTGTTCAGTTTCCATGGGTGTAGTGTGATTATTAGAATACTGAAGTTAATGCATGTAACTCATTCATAAATTTTTGAGGGATAGTTCTATTACCTACATGGTTGGATAACTTGGATGACATAATTAACATAAATATTTGGATGAAACTAGAATGTATTTCTGACAGTGCGTACGTTTAACTACCACAATATTTTAACCAGATTATCGACTAAATTTAAGTTCGCTGTGCAAAGCCAACTAGTTACCATGATTAATTTAGAATGTTAAATAGTTGTGGATCTGGGCCTATGTATTTAATATTACCATGATGATTTAGAGTTTATACTTGAGCCCTGGAGCCCAACCCACCTAGCCCAAGAACAAATATAATATATTTATTCCATACCCAATTTCTGGAAAGCCCTAGCCTTGTCCGCCTAATTTCCATTGAAGTTAGTTCAGTGGTGTCTCCGGAATCTTTTAATTTTTCAATTATTGTTGCTAAGCACGAACGTGGTGTTCTTTTTATTTCTTAAGTCTGTGTTGTTTACTTACCGGAGAAATCAAGTATGTTACTGTAACGCCCCGTTATTTTTAAGTGAAAAATAATATTTTATTTTTCAGAAAATCAGAGTTAATTTTTAAAAATCGGTTAAAAGATTTATCTAACGGGTGTTACTCGAATAATCACATAACAACCATCCCGAACATACATATCTGATGCCAAAAAGCACCATTTATTCAATCATGTGAAATACTCAAATTCAATTCAACATGATTAAAATATCCAAACTCAAGAGTTATAACAATAATCCAAATAACAATCCAGTTCTAAGAATCCCAATCAAGCATTAAAAATCCCAAATAGCATTTTCAGTTTCCAAACGGAAATAATAAGTCTAACATGAGATAATCAAGTGATAATAATCAAGCGGAAGCAGGTAAATAGCAGTTCAACACAAATAATGACCACGCCTCGCTTGTCTTTCGCCACGGTCACCAGCTCAACCTGAAAGATGGTTAATAGTGGGAGTGAGCAAACAACTAGCTCACCGTGGGAATACCATGCAATATAATCAATATAAAGACTTAAAATCATGGTCACTGTATGTAAACAAATCGACTAGTCTACCCTCCCTAAACACAGCAATGCTCATGTGATCACACCTCCATACTATCAACCCACACCAGGAAAGATAGGAACAAGCCGTCCACCCCAGGACTGGAGCCGTCCACACCAGGACTAGAGCCGCCCACACCAGGACTGCGCTCTCTAAAGGCTAGAGTTAGGCCTCATAGACTACCGGTTCACATGCATACATAGATCATCAAGCCAAGCATTTATAAAAATTAACATACATGGTAAGTTTATCAACACCCACTTGGAAATGGGGTAGGCAATAGCACACAAGCTGAAGAACATAGGTCGAGGGCTCGATTCATCAAACCTAAAGAAAATTAGAGGTTTAATTATTATTATTGATTTTTATCTAGTTGATTAAGGCACAAAAACAGGCAAGGCAAACAAACAACTAATCGGGCAATTAAATACGGCAAATAAGGCAGGTAGGGCACAATTAAAACATATAACCCGCATAAAAGGCTCAACATCGAAAGTGATTAATCAAGGCCCAAAACACAACATGTTTAACTTTCTACTCTCAAGTTTCAAAAGCAATTGAAAAGGCCTTACGAGCTGAACAAAATTATAACATTTAAGAACATATTCAACCATTAAATCACATGAGGAACCTTCAGCAATTATCCATATCTAGGCCTCAAGAACTTATTTTTTAACACTCTGAAATGTACATAATCACATCATGTAAAATATATAACAACCTTAGAAATATATAGGTATGAATAACACAGCAGCACAATGCACAAATAAGTCACAGACATTTAATGCACAAATACATGAACTTATAAGTACAAATAACTTTTCTCTAACAAATTTAAGATCAAGCAAATCCAAAATAAAACACAATAACAACTCTCTGATTTATCTTCTCTTCTCAATGTCTCCACCACATCTATGGGCATTAATTTTGAACACAACTTGATAAAAGCACCATATAATCAGCATGCTTATCCTCACATAAGTTAAACAAAAAGCAACCCATACTCGGCTCAAACAGCAACATATATACATGCCTTCAACCCTCCTGTCTTTTCTCATGTTCACATACATATATATCAAGACCTTAAAAACTGAAACAAAACACTGAATTTAAGCACGAAATAGGCATATAAACTTCGTGGAGAAATCAACAAAAACAGACCGATAAAACTGTGAGTCAACCACACGTGAATTCAACACCTAAACACATGCCAGCCACCTCAATTTATCACAACAGTAAAGGCACAAAGAGCACAATATCTCAGCCAAGAATGAGGTAAAAAGGTACAGCCAATATACCTCTCTCGGCTTAAGAAAAGAGCAATGACTCGGTTAAGCGAGGGTCTCCTACAGCTGCGAACAGGGGCTGCGGCTCGTCGGACAAGGTCGGGTGCCGAGGACGATCCCGCACGGGCCCGAAAGGCTGCCGTTGCTGTTTCGGGCTCCCCCTCGCACTTACGGGATGCTCGAAAAATTACGGGCCTGCTTCTCAGTGATTGAGAAGGAGGACTGCTGTGGAACAAAGGTCGCCGGCAAGGTCTCACTACAAAGGGGCTGGTTTGTCGTCGCGCAGATGAAGGAACTCACCGGCCAAAGGTAAAAAGGGGAACGACGGGGTCTGAAAACTCGAACCGGGCTCGACTGCTAGAAACTCTAGACTCGCGAACCTGGTGCTGTTAAGGCTCGAAAAACGCCGGTAGAAAAAGGGCTTGCAAGGGCGGCTGGTCGCGTCTCGACGGTGGCTGGGACGAAATTTCTCGGCGGCGTTCGATTTGGCCCAGGATGGTGGTCGGGTGTCGCGAATTCCGGCCTCGCGACGGCTCAGCAGCGGTTGGTCGGGGTTCTTCGGGAATAGCTCCGCCGCTGTTGCTCGTTCTCGGTTCACCTGCCTCGCGTGACCGGTTGTCTTCCGGCCGTAAGGAATTTCTGAAGAAGGTGGGATTGCGGCTCAATCGAGAGGAGATGAGGCGAGGGTATGAAGGATACGATCGATTTAAAGGTCGAGGGATCTGTTGCAACTGCTCGAAAAAAGTGGGGGAAACTCCTCCCGTTGTTGCTGCAAATTCGCGAGAGAGGAGATCGGAAGCGAGAGGAACCGAGAAATTGGGAAAATAAAACGTCTGCTATATGAATTTCTTGGGCCGTATAGAGTGTTGACGAGGGTCCAGCTGCTGTTGCGTTGGGCTGAGGTAAAAAGGCTTACGCGGGCCGAGAAGGGCTTGATTTTAAAAAAAAAAGGGCTGGACTAGTATACACTTAGGTATAAATTGGACAATAGCAAAATAAAACATTCAAGTACAAAATACAGATCAAACACTTAGAACGATTTAGTAAAACGAGAGTACATCAAAGAATTTAAGAAAACGAGGACATCTTAAATCTAAATTTTCGATTAGGTGAATTAATTAGGAAAATTAAATAGACGAGGACATCTATTTAATTATAATAAACTTGATAGGGAAAATTTGTCGAGCACTAAGACAAAATAAAAGCGAGACGAATAAATAATTAATATAAAAATCTGGAAAATTCTAATAAACGAACGGGGATTTACAGTTACGCTTCAGTGTAGGTTGATTGGGTTGTTTGAATTCTTGTTTAGGCCCTGTTTGTGGTGGTCTCCCTTGTTTTTCAGATTCCTGCAATCTTGTTTGTAAATCTATTATTGGTTGAGAGGTGTACATTGTTCTTGGTTTGGTTGGTTTGTGGCAATACATTGTTCTTCGATCTATGAGTTCATTATGGTATTAGAGCAATTAGGGTTCATTATTTTTTTGATTAGGGTATCAGAGCATTTAGAGCAATTAGGGTTCATTATGGTATCAGAGCAATTATGATTTCATTATGCAATTAAGGTATAAAAAAAAAATTCTTAGATTTATAAGTTTGAGGCCATGATATATTATTTCATATATATATAGGTGCTGATGACGATTCTTGGAGGACATGTGTCCATTGTGAGAATGTTGCTAAGAAGAAACGTCTACTTCCAAAGGAGTACAAATTCAAGAGGGCTCGCGGCTTGGAGAAGCACTACGAAGACAGGGACGAGGAAATACTAAACAAGGGGCACTTCTGCAAACTCTGCAGAAATAGCTTTCTCACGATTAGCTGGTGACTGACGAAAGGGTTTAATAAATAGAGGCTAACTTGCTCGCAAAAGGGTACAATGCTGGTAGGCTATATAGGGATTTATGGATACAAAGGTTGGATAAGGTTAGTTTACTCCTCTCCTACTGACGCATTTGGATACAGAGAACGACTACCCTGCTGGATCTTCTGTTGATGCTTAAAGGTTGAGCTATAGGCGGACTACATAACCTTACGAGTGATTTGCTTAAACTTTCTCGATTTCAAACCTCTTGGACTTGAAGCTCCCCGCTGCTCCTGCTGTTAGGACGAATGAATGAACTAGGTAGAGTCTCTAGAACCGACAGGAAAGGGCTATGGCATCAGTAGCAAATCTTTTCCAAGGATTTCGGTTATTTAGAAATATGGAAAATTCAAATAACCCGGCGATCTGAAAAGGAAGGAGCTCTCCTAAGCGTTTGAGAGATGGGAAAAAAGAGCCCAAGGATTCCCATGCTTTCGGGATTCGACCGATCTTCTATCAAGGGAGTCGACCGATCTTCTGTCAGCCGGTTAAGAAGGCATTCGCTAAGCAGAAGTATAAAAAAAAGGCTTCAATTGCCAAATATATAAAACTAAATGCATAAACAGGGAAGTTTTTAGGGTTGAATTTCACTGGGGGTTTTGAGCCGTGTGATCAATACACACGCACATGGCTTGAAACCTGAAATACGAAGTTGAATTAGCCAAAGTTTAGGGGCACCTAAAAAGTGCCATGTTACAATAATCAGCTATTGCACATAAATCCCTACCAAGTATATATATTACAGCATGAAACTAACACTTGTAGCATTGTACATTTTAAGTGACAAAAATTGGTATCTGTACACTCGAACAATACCAAACACGATTAGATCAACAACAAACACCATGTGGTTTTCTCCAAAGTATAAACTGCCGAAATCTGTATGACTTGTATACATACGCCTAACAATTAAGTAATAATGCATCGATGCCTATAAAACTATATATTGTTTGCTTATACAAGTTGACTTCAACTATACTCTTTGTTTCGTTCGAGAAATTGTGGCGAGCAGCCAATAGAATCCAACACGAATCAAACAAACTGAAACCTTGAATGGAGTTTTAGTAAGAGCCATCTTTGCGTGTTTTAGCTTTTTCTACAGAGTCTATCGCCTCTTCAAATGATTTCTGCAATCACGATAACATAATAATAAGTACAGGTTTAACATTTCTCTAGATTCTGAAATGATTTCATTATTTTAAAGGCAGGAAATTAGAATAACTAAGAAAACGCATAATGCAAGTAAACCAACTCAATGCCTTACCCCATAATTATGCATCTCCCACAGCGCCTTGCCACTAGCATCAATAATATACATTCCACCTAACAAGACACTGATGCAACATATGTTTTGAGTCGACAAAATTAGAGAACAAAAAAAAAAAAAAAAAAAACTTCCATGTTGTATGTACATTGTTTAAGAACATAGAACCTAGACTGAGATGAGATTATGCACGAACTTGGATCGACCTTAAATTTATTCTAGCATAAACTTAGGATGAACTTTCTATAAACCGTACAAAAAAGGAAGCTAAAAATAACTTGATGATGGCGGATTTACGTGTTTATAGCATACTATGACTTTAACCATTAGCCAACCGTAAGCTCTTCATTCAGTTCACGTCTATGCTACAATGAGGCATTGTTACAACTGCTTCAGAAAGATTTGCAGCAATGGCTTTAAAACAAGAATCTTCATCCTTAAATTTAGTCTCTTTTTAATGTTTTTGCTAAAAAAAGATGTAGACATAATATCCAAGAGTTAAACCATTCATCCATTTTTCTTTTTTTCACTTTGAGCTCACTTTTGCATACACTATCGTATGGAGAAACCAAAAAGATAATGAATAAAGTCCAATTCCAGCAACTAAACTCGAATGAAAAGGCAAACAATATGACAATCGAGATATCATTGTACACAACAATGAGATGAATACAAAGAAAAGAGACACTAAATCCCTTGCTAAATGATCCAACGTACAAACTCGAAACAGAAAACCGAAATGTTCCCACTGTTTGAAACTTTGAAGGTTTAAAATCATCCTTCAAAAGCTTTAAGCCTTCAACATTTCATATTCATTCACTGTAAATCCCCTCTGAGAACTTCATAAAACACCAAATATGAATATCAAGTATGAACCACAAACAACCACTTTAAATCCTCTGATAACTTCATAAATCACCAAATATGAATATGAACTATGAACCACAAACAAGCAGCCCAGCACAAAAAAGAGATGTAACATCAACAGCAGTAAATCAAATTAAAAATTTACCTGAAGAATGTCGCATTGAGGAGAAAACTCCTAGTGGTGAGGTACCTAAGGCCCATCTCCAATTTCGTAAAAACACCACCGTGGCCGCCGCCGCTCCTCCTCGCCGAACCACCACTATGCCCGTAACCATAGCCGTACGGATTGCTGTAGCTATATCCGCCGCTGCCGGAACTGTGACCGTAATTTTGACTCCGACTAGCGCCGTACGCGTTTCTGCCGAGATTATACTCCGCCCGCTTGCGGTCGTCGATGAGGGTCTCGTAGGCCTCCGACAGCTGCTTGAATCTGAGCGTGGCAGAGCGGCGGAGGTGCTCCGGCGACTGCGAGTGCTTGTCCGGGTGGAATTTCATCGCCAGATTCCGGAAAGCGTGCTTGATCTCCTCCTTGCTCGCGTTCTTCTGAACCCCTAATTCCTTGTAATGATCCATTTTTTTTTTTTTTTTTTGCTGCAAATTAGTAATTATCTAATTTTTTAGTTTCTGAATTAGCTGCTCCGATTTTGGCTCGTGAGGTTGAGAAATCCGGGGTCGGTTGATTTGGAGGTATAAAGTCGGCGTGGCTCTACAACAACCGTAATTTCAATTTTCCACAAATTCGTTACATTTTTTGCAAAAGTTGTTGTAGAAAAATAGTTTTAATGAAAACAAAAATCGAGTTGAAGAGTAGATCTTTTTATTTTTCGAATAATGAAAGATCTTTTAGATATGTGAATTGATAAAAAATAAAATGTAATAAATAAAAGGGTTAATTGCCTCTAAAATCATAACCTTTTGTTAAATTGCAAAAAAAACTCAATCTTTTGAATTTTGCAATTAAATACCTAACTTTTATTATTTTTTGCAAATTTGTCTCAAATTCAATTTCCGGCAACCCTTGCTGACATGTACTATCGGAAATTTGACATGGCACCAAAGTCAATGCCACATCAGAATCCACGTCAGCCACCCAACATTTTAATTTATGAACCATTTCGAAATAATTTATGTATAATTCTATATGCAACTTAATTCACCGACCCTCCCCAAATTTCAACCCCAAAGTCTTCCGCCCTTTTCAGCCCCAAAATCCCCATCCACCGCCCCACCTTCGATGGCCGCCGCACCAATCTCTGTCACCGTTCTCCCCACCACCGCCGCCTTCCCTGAATTCCCCTCCAGCACCATCCAATCTCTGTCACCTTACTCCCTCCCCATTGCCGCAAGCGCCAGGATGCTCACCACCCAGGATACCCCCGCCGTGCACGAAATCGGATCTCCGCCGCTGCGGGGCGGCGTCGAATCCTGACGGCGGCGCATGAGGACGAGGAAGCCGACGGCGTACTCCGACCCGACCCTCTATCTCGTTCTTCTAAATCCGTCGCTCGATCCAAATTTTAGCGTCGTCCAAATTCAAATCGCTACAAAAAATTCTCCGATCTACGTGAAAAATGTGCAAGTGAGAAAGGTGCCTCTGGAGTATTGGTCTTTTGTATTGTTTGAGGATTATTAAGACTTAGTCCTCTATTACTGATTGTGGTTGAGATCAATTGATCTATCGATTTGTAAAACTATTATGTGGTTATGAGATTTACTTCTGCAGTTTTGGAAAAAAAAAAGAATAATGGAAAAAAAAAGAATAATGGGGAAAAAATGAGCCTTTTAAGGGTGTTGGGGGGCTGACGTGGATTCTGATGTGGCATTGACTTCGGTGCCACGTCAAATTTTCGATAGTACATGTCAGCAAGGGTTGCCGGAAATTGAATTTGAGACAAATTTGCAAAAAATAATAAAAGTTAGGTATTTAGTTGCAAAATTCAAAAAGTTGAGTTTTTTTTGCAATTTAACAAAAGGTTATAATTTTAGAGGCAATTAACCCTAAATAAAAACAATATGACATAAAATTTATAAAATAAATATAAATAACTGATAATTAAAAGTATGTGAATTGATAAATTTGAATTTATTGAATAACTATTTTTTATAAAAAAAATTATATTTAAGTTTACATACAACGAAAAATTCATCCGTGGAATTAGAAAAAAAATATATATACATATATCAACTTCATTGTCACTAGATAAATTATTTTATTTTATTTTTTTAAATTATACTAATCAATTTTTTAAATAAAATGGTTATTAATATAGGTTTTACTGTTTATCCAATCATATGATTCTACTAATACTTTAAAAAATTAATTTTATCTTATAAGCAACTCAATCAATATTACTTTATATATTAGTAAAATATTTTCAGTCACTTGTGATTGTTTGCAAAAGTCTTTACAGTGTGGTTCATCTGTCGATCAATTGATCATGACAGAAGATTAGACGATGTTCAAACGAAATGTTCAGACGATGTTCAAATAGCACTGTACATTGTACTCACTTCTACTTTTGAAGTTGGGAATTTTAAGGCGTAGTGAAAAATGAGATGATAAATTTGAGATTGTATAAGGCAGATTCTCCCCAAGATAGCATTGTACTCGCTCAAGTGCCTGATTATATTAACTTTGGCTTATATTATATTAAAGTATTGCGATTTTCTAATATTTCAGCATTGTGTTTTATATTATACTGAGTTCTGGGACATGAGTTCATTGCAAGCCTCTCTACCAAATTCTGTTGCGAGCCACATTTGATCCTCCAATCAGGCACTTGAGTGATGAGTGATGAACTTAGGACAATATTTCACACAGATTTAAATCATAAATCTACACAAATACACCTTCAAGTGAAGAAAAACTAACTACTCCGGAGAATCCTGGTGATTGCATAGTGACTACTTTATAACTAAAAAACACTTCACCAACAATCATTCCTAAACACAATAAAAACAACAATAGTAATAATAACAATAATACATTGACATTTTATGTCATTTTCAAAGTCTTAAGCATAGCATATGGAAACTGTGAAATTGCATGATCATCTTCATGTCATGCTGCTAACTAGTAGAGAGGAGATCAAGTTAATTATGTCTAAGCATAGACATACATATATATATATATATATGATAATTTTAAAATTGCATGATTCATCTCCACACAATGCTACTACTAAAGTACTAAGTAGAAGAGAGGGGATTAAGCACTTGGCCAGCAAACAACACCACACCACTCACATCTTCCCTCACCACAAACATGAAAGGATGGTCAGCCACAAACTCCAATAGTTCATAATAAGGAGGACCGCCACCCCCACACAAAGAAAAACAAGCACTAGCGGCCTCCGTCCCGTGCTCGTCCACCTCTATACACGACTTATGAAACATTGCCTCCACGAAAAGTTCCTTCCCGGGACCCGACTCCCGAACCATCTCGGTCATGCCACCTGGCGAGAAAGGACGAACCAACCCTTGCCCCTTGAGAACCTTAGTCGAGTGTGTTGGCAAGGATAAGCCTCGTGAGACTATTAGTCGAATTGGGTGGTAGTATTTGTTTGATTAGGCCATTTGTTTTCTCCTCCGCCCATGCATTTGCTTCTTTTGCTACCTCTTTTGCCTAGGTAGAAAGAAAAGTACATATATTGTCCATATATCAAAATTTTTTGGAAGATTGCTAGCAAATAAATTATGGTTTTTGTGTAATCCAAAAGACTGAACATAAAACATCTATAACTCAGGACATAACCAAATGAACTAAAGAAACTTAGAACCGTT
>BKCP01005406.1:393186-478424 GCA_008636005.1 Striga asiatica | reverse complement strand
AAAAAAAGGGCCGATTATATTTACTTATTTGTGGCTGTTTGGGCGTAAATACATAACAGACAAGTTTAGGAAAAAAGATTCATTAAAAGTTGCAAGAGAGTTTAGAATTCCAAAACTATTCAACCTCTTCCAAATATAAAAAATCACAAGAAACAAAGATCTCAAAAATAAATATTATTTCCTTTTAAAGATGGAAGTTACATGAATTCAAGATTTTAAACAAACAAAAACGACTTCATTGTTTTTTCCTCTCGTAATTCTCTTCAGGCTTTTTCTTACTCGCGCCCCCCTTCTTATTCTTCTTCTTCTTTGTTTATCTATATATATATATATAATTGCTAGCATTTCATTTAATTTTACCTTATAAATAAAATCTAATAAATTTTACCTAATAAATAATACAAACTTTTCAAATACAAAAACCGTTACTTTTACAAAATACATCAATTTTGGACAGTTACAAAATCTAAACTAATGACCACTATTTTATCTAACTATATCAATTTAGGTTAATTAGCTAAAAGTGTTTACTTTTTTAATTTCTTATATAATCATTACTATGCTAACTTAATTACGAAGTATTTATTATAGAAACTCATGATTACATAAGCATGTATTCATAATATAAATTTTTAAAAAAACTTTTTATAAATGTTTATTTGGAATATCTATTGATTTTAGGGATAATTTTTTTTAACCTCCCAAAGTATGCGTTTTTTTTGACTTTGCCATATAAAGTATTTTTTTTGACAAATTACCTCCCAATCTAATCGAAACTAACACATTACCTCCTAACACACGATTCCGGCCATTCTTTGCACCGGAGAAAGCACGTGCGCGGCACATGTGAGGGTAGAATCGTCCCTTCACGTAATGTTATAATACAAAATCCTAAAATCTGATGAAATCGACCCAATTTTCCCTCGTTTTAACCCTAATCGCATAAAATTTTTTCCCCTTTTCACTTTCAAACATTTTCTGAGATTTGTTCATTTGATTAAGATTCACGAGGCAAATAGTCTTCTGTATCAAAGATTCTTCGGTGACCGGTCATGGTTTGGAAGGTGCGGAGAGATGGGGACCAGTCTGTTCCACCGGGGAAAGAATGTCCAATTACGGTAAGCTTCCATTTGGATCCTTTGTCCCAGAGTTAAAGTTAATTTGGTACCATTATTTATTAATTGTCCCCCCATTGTTTGTTTATTGTTTATTGTGTTGTGTTTTTGCAGAATTTAAAATCTAGGGTTTGAATTAAGGTTATTGTTCTTGCTGAATTTGAATTTTTTTCTCTTTTTTGTGTGTTTTTTTCAATGAATGTTGAAATCAGGTGATGATGAAAGCTTGTTTACAATCAGATTTTATCATTCTGGATGGATGTTGGATATGGGAATAAACTGCTATTATGATCCTAAAGTGGCGCATGTAGATTATTGTAACTGTGATGAATTATCCCTACTTGAGTTAGAACTTATGGCTAAAGAAATAGGGATAATGAAAGAGATTGTTGCTTTTCATTGTACAACAAGAGAGGTTAATGATTGCACCAATATTATGACCTTGGAAAGTGATAATGATGTAGTTAAAATGGTGAATTGCATTGATCAAAACAGACTTGTGGGAATTTTTGTGGAGCATGAAAAAGTGAAAGATCCTGATGAATTCATTAAAAATCACCATTTACAAAGTCAAGCCTCAGAACTTCCATCTGTAGATGAACCTTTGCAGTTTGTTGGTGAGAATGAGGGTAATGATGATTATGTTGAAGAATTAAATGATTTATGCTCAGAGTGGGATGATAGTGATGATGAACAATCTGCAGGTTCAGATTCTGAAATTTCTGAAAAGTTTGTTGATAGTGATTGTGAACTTTCTGAGGATGATGATGATTTGTATGAATTGAATGTTGATAAAGATGTTGAATGGGGAGGGGGTGGGGGAAAGTGTGACTCCAATGTTTCTTCCTCTTTTGGTATTTTCAAACCTACTGTTGGGAGCACTACATATCTTCACAAAGGTAACAGTGTATTCAATCCTTTGAAAGATATGGAGAACCCTAAGTTTGAGTTGGGCATGCATTTTACTGATTGTGAACAGTTTAGAAAGGCTGTAAGGCAGCATGCCATTGTTCTTGGGAAAGATATATATTTCAACATCAATGATAAGAATAAAGTGCAAGTGAAATGCAAACATAAGTCTTGTCCCTGGTTAGTTTATGCTTCTAAAGGAAAAAATGAAACCTCAGTTCAAATTAAAACCTTGTCAGAGAAGCATAAATGTCCTAGGGTCCAAAAGGTTTCACATGCAAATTCTAAGTATGTGGCTGAGTTGTATAGAGATAAAATTTGGAATGATCCCAGATGGCCAATTGATGCAATGATGAAAAGTTTACAGGTTGACTTGAAGTTGTGTTTTAATGCACAACAGTTGTATAGGGCCAAAAGAATGGTTTTGAAAGGGGGTGAGAACATTGATGAAGATCAGTTTGCAATGTTGTGGAACTATGCAGAAGAACTTAAAAAAACTAACCCAGGAACTTCTGTTAGGATCAAGTGTAAGGTAGTTGATGAGAAACCAATGTTTAAGAGATTTTATGTCTGTTGGGGGGCTTTGAAATCAGGGTATTTGTCAGGCTGCAGGCCTTTGATTTTTCTGGATGGATGTCACCTTAAAACCACATTTGGTGGTGTCCTTCTAACAGCTGTTGGGATAGATGGCAACAATGGAGTTTATCCTTTTGCTTATGCAGTTGTTGAGAAAGAAAAGTTCAAGTCATGGTTGTGGTTTCTTCAACTTTTAGTGCAGGATTTAGAGATCACAAACTCTTACATGTGGACTGTCATGTCAGACAAACAGAAAGGTTTGATAGATGCTATTGAACATGTTCTTCCTGATAGTGAACATAGGTTTTGTGTGATGCATTTGTACAAAAACTTTAACTTGCAATACAAGGGTTTGGCTCTAAAAAACACATTCTGGAGGGCTGCAAGTGCTACAAGGGTGGTTGATTTTCAAAGAGCCATGGAGGAGATGAAACAGAGAGATGTCAAGGCCCATGCTTGGTTGGCTGCAAGACCACCTTCTCAGTGGACAAAGTCTCATTTCAGCACAAACCCCAAGTGTGATGTGTTGTTAAACAACATGTCAGAGTGTTTCAACTCAATGATATTGAAGGCTCGATTTAGACCCATCATTATCATGCTGGAGATGATTAGGTTGATGTTGATGAAGAGGTTGCATGTGAGAAGAGATTTGATGTTGAAATGGTCAGGGGATTTATGTCCTAAGATTGTTAAGCTTCTAGAGGTGAACAAGAAAAAAGCATTGGACTTCATTGCACACTGGAATGGTGCGGATGAGTTTGAAATCGAAGGAGGTTTTGGTTCCAAGTACAAGGTGCATTTGGGTCACAAAACATGCAGCTGCAGGAGATTGGAGCTGAATGGAATACCATGTCCACATTCTATATGTGCCATGTATTATTTAGGGAAAAAACCAGAGGACTATGTTGATTCATGCTACAAGAAGGACACTTTCCTCAAAACTTATTCTCATATGATGCATGCAATAGAGAGCCCTGAGATGTGGCCTAAGTCAAATGCTATTCCAATTATCCCCCCAGTTTGCCAAAAGATGCCTGGTAGACCAAACAAATATGCTAGGAAGAAAGAAGAGGGTGAACTGAAGGGGAAGACAAATTCCAAGGCTTCCAAAAAAGGGGTAAAATTGAGGAAAAAATGAGCCACTATGACTTGCAGTGGTTGTGGGGGACAAAATCACAATATCAGAGGATGCCACTTGAATAAAGAGAAGGGTGAGACTGAACAGCCCAATGAAGAAGATATGGGGGTCAGTGAAGAGCCTGTCCATGTTGTGGGGTCCAGTGAACAGCCTGTCCATGTTGTGGGGTCCAGTGAACAGCCTGTCCATGTTGGTCCACAGGTATTACTTCATTTTTTTTCATTATTTTTTATGTAGATCAATTATTGACCATTACTTTTATTACTCAGCCAAGAAGAAGTACAAGGAGGCAACAATCTAACCCAACCGAACAACATAAAGATGATCCTACTCAGGTTTTTTTTACTTTATTCATTTTTCAGTGCTCATTTTTTGAAAAATCTTATCAATGGATGCTACTAACCTAATTACTAGGAAAACCAACCAAGAAGAAGTCCAAGGATACAGAAGTCCAACTCAAAAGAACAAGAAGATCCTCTTCAGGTATGTATTGATTTTGTCCACTCATTATAGTATGGTATACCATTACTAGAATTTCACACTGAGACTAATGATACTAATATTATTGTCACAATAACTAGCCAAGAAGGAGTCCAAGGCTACATAAGTGCTCCTTCAGTGATAGTTATGCAAATGCTGCTACACAGGTACATGTTTTATTTTGTTGGCTGTTTAATTGCATATAAGTAGTTTTTTCTTTAATTGAGCAGAGTTATTTTCCAGGCCAAGAAAAGATTGTTTTCCCAAGTAGATGTTCAGAAGCCTCCTACTGTGGAAAGAAAGGGAAAAACACTAGGTGTCTCAAGAAAATTGAAGGTAAAACAACATTACTTCATATGCTTAATAATTCATAAGAGTGTCTACTCTTTGTCTCATATTAGTGTTTTGAATTAAAATTAGGTTTCCAAAAGGCCATCATCTAGTCAGCCCAATGATATTGGCACCCAACAGTCACAAACTTCAAAAGTTGACAAGGGAAAAAGACTACAAGTAGACCAAAGTCAGGATCTTCCCATTAATCCCACTCCAATTGCAGATTCTGACAGGGAGTTCCCAGCAACAAAGAGTGCTTACTGTTACTCATCCAAAGAAAATGATGTCTTCAGGTCACAAGGTGGACCACCCAATTGTAGGCCAATGTGACTTTAGGTCATGTTTTGTGGAATGAATGTAATGAACAATGAATTTTTTTTTGTGGTAGCTGATGATTGGATTTATGAACAATGGATATGAATGTATTAGGATGATGTTGTCTTGTTTCTGTTAAGTAAGATGTTTTGTGGAAGCAAGATGTTTTTGTGGTAGAGGATGATGATTGGATGTTTTTGTATGAACATGAACATCTTTTGGTGAACATCTTTTGGTTAAGTAATGAAGAAGAATGTTATGTTGTGTTTGCACTTATTTGTGTATGCAGTTGAACTTCAATAACTTAAAATATACATCTCAATACATTGGATGGAATTGTTTGTTAGTAGCATTCAATCAACCATGAAAAGAAACACCACAATCCATTCATTCAACCATCAAAAGAAACAAGCATTCGTTTAGTCTTACATAAGCCATTACTTGCTCAAGTACACCACAATCCAAGATACAAGTAAAACAAACAACAACATTTTCTCCCTAATATTCTTGCGTCTTATTTCAGCCTCAAGACGATCCACTCTTTTGCGCAACCCGGGTATTACTTGTCGAGACCTCATGCACATTGGTGGATCAATCCAAATGAAATATNAAAATTCAAATAAAGTCATAATTTTAGAGCCCTAATTGTAAATTCCCTAATTTTTAGAGCCCTAATTTTGGGAACCCTAATTGTAAGAACCCTAATTTTTGCCCTAATTGTAAATTCACAAAATAAAAAAAAAATCGATTTTGAAAATCAAATTAAAAGAACCCTAATTTTTGCCTTAATTGTAAATCAAAGTAAAAGAACCCTAATTAGGGCAATTTTTTGCCCTAATTGCCCATTGAATGAAAAATTCAACCAAAGCAATAATTTTGAGAACCAATTCGGAATTTTGAAACCAAAAAAATCTCTTACCCGATGTTTTGCACATGCCGAGTACCTTCGGCCCGCGTTAGGGTCAGTCCAACAGGTCTTCTTCACAGCGGCGTGACCACAATTGCAGAAATCGTCAACAATTAATTCAGAGGTTTGCCTCCACATTCTCAGATTTGGGTCGATTTTGAAAGAGAAGAAATGAAGAAGGATTGGGTCGATTTCATCAGATTTTAGGATTTTGTATTATAACATTACGTGAAGGGACGATTCTACCCTCACATGTGCCGCGCACGTGCTTTCTCCGGTGCAAAGAATGGCCGGAATCGTGTGTTAGGAGGTAATGTGTTAGTTTCGATTAGATTGGGAGGTAATTTGTCAAAAAAAATACTTTATATGGCAAAGTAAAAAAAAACGCATACTTTGGGAGGTTAAAAAAAATTATCCCTTGATTTTATGATATCACTACAATAATTAATCATGGTGAAAATGGAAAATACAGCACATGTACAACATGGACAAATACACTAAAACAATACAAAATAATTTCACCAGCTCTGGAAATTTTATCATATAATAGTTATCATTGCAATTAATAATTATGTTTTAAACTAAATGATATGTGAAAGTTACATAAACATAAGAAACTATATTGTAAAAAAATTTTGTTCGAGTAATTTATTATAAAATCAATATAATATTTCTTTATCTGCTTAAGCGATTACTTTTTAAATAAATTAATTTTTTTTAATGGCATAGTAAAATTCCTTAAAATCACATAAACAATTGTTATAATAAATTTAATATTTTTTAACTAATTAATTAGTCATAGTCCCTTAAAATTTCAAAAAATAAATTATTTATTTTATTTTATGCAATCAATATAGTGATTCATATACAATCAAATCGTTATGTACTAAACCAATGATCAAATTTTAAAATATAATATTTTTATCTAACTTATAATTTTAATATTATATGCATAAATATAACTTATAATACCCTATGTTTAAAATATAATATCATTATCTAATTTATAATTTTAATATTATATGCATATAAATAACTTATAATGATCGAATTTATTAGTTATTACCCTCTTTCTTTTTATTCTTCTTTATGTAACCATTAAAACCAATAGGATTTTTTACCCGAACAAAAAAAAATTAAGTTAGACAAAGAAAAAATATATGTGGACAAAAATAAAAAACACGTATTCTGAGAATACGTTTTACAGTCAATTAAATTAATTACGTGATTTAACTTAATTTAATAAACTTAAAACGTATTTCTAAAAGACGTGCGGAGAAAATTAAAAAAACAACAATAGAACTAAACTAAAAATAAATTGACATTTTATTTAATTTTCAAGTCTTAAGCATAGCATAAGGAAATTATAAAATTGCATGATCATCATCATCACACAATGCACTACTAAGTAGTAGAGAGGGGATTGAGCACATGGCCAACAAACAAAACCACACCACTCACATCTTCCCTCAACAGAAACATGAAAGGATGGTCAGCCACAAACTCAATTTTTGGTTCATAAGGTCCACGGCCACCCCCAAACATAACAGCACAAGCACTAGCAGCCTCGGTCCCATGCTCGTCCACGTCAATGCACGACTTCTGAAACACGCCCGTCACAAAAAGTTCCTTCCCGGCACCCGACTCCCGAACCATCTCGGTCATGCCACCTGGCAAAAACGGAAGAGCCAATCCATGCTCCTTGAGAACCTCAGTCGCTTCAAAACCCGAACTTATTTTAAACTTTGGAATGAAAAATTCTCTTAGAAGCACCCGTTCGTAAGGGACGTGGCACTGTATGAAACCGGAAATCGACCCCAACTTGCCAACTAGAGACGGGAGGCCGTCCCTGGCTTCCGGAAGAAACAAGTACATCGAGAACTTGTGCTCACTATCACGGCCGTTTTTGTATGGAAGCCTTAGGACTTTGAAGCCCTCAAATGCACGACAGTATTGGAACCCGTGGGCCGTCATGAAAGGCGCGCGAACAGAGCTACCGTTCGAAAGGAAAAACTCACGGTCTCTCGTTAGTTGTTTATGGAAGTAATTGTTCCAGGTTCCTTTGAAGTAGAGTGCATTGGCAAGGATAAGCCTCGTAAGATTATTAGTCGAACTGGGTGGTAGTACTTGTTTGATTAGGCCATTTGTTTTCTCCTTGGCCCATGCTTCACTCTCTCTTCTACCTCATCGGCCTACGTAAAACAATATACATATTGTCCAGATCAAAAATTTTGAAAGATCGCTAGCAAGACAGTCATGTGATTGGTGCTATCCAAATTAAAGAGTGGACACAAAACCTTATAACTTAAACAACCAAATGAATTAAAAGAAATTTACAGGGGAAATGGAAATAAGAAAAATAAAAAAAAAAAAAAATTGGAACTTATGCATGATTGGTGTAATTCAAAAGACTGAACACAACATTTATAACTCAAGACATAACAAAATGAACTGAAGAACATTTATTACATGGGAAATAAAAAAAATAAAAATAAAAAATTGAACTTAGTGATCAATGTAAACTAACCTGAGACTGAAAATCAACACTTTTAAGAGTAGCCTTACAAGATTCCACGACGAATTTTTCGAAAGTGGGCTTCAATGTTAGACTCTGGTCGACCCAAACCCCGTTGGCCAATGACAAATGGGGCCCACCCAACGCCTCCCTGTCGTCCAACATCGGGGTAAAAAGCTGCGAAAGTAGCAATTCAAGTTCATTAATGGACTTGGATCCCAGAAAGCCCAGAAGCTGGTTTCGGGTCGGCCCACCCGACCCGAATGAGGTCATGCTCAAACCAACGTGCACGAGTAAGGGCGAGAACACGAAGTTGCGGTTCTTGTTTTCATCGGTGGACATGAATTGCTCGGCCAGCTTCAAAGAGAAGTCGGTTTGCTTGGTGATGGCATGAAGGATATCCATTGTTGTTGCTAGTAAGTGAGAATTCAGTTGAGAAAATGTGTGGAATGTGACTGCATAAGTGTTGATATTTATACTTATAGGTTTTGACTGAAAAGAAATTATCATTTTATAATATGTAATATTTTTTTGGTGATAAGGAAGAGACAGGGTCAGAAGTTGAAAATATGATTTAAATTCTAAGAAATCAATTTGGTGATATTAATAATTTGATCAATCAAAGTGGAGAGTATAAGTGTCGAGATCACGAAGAGCATGCATGGTTTTTTTGTGGATTGGGCTAAAACTGTTGGCAATGGAAGATTGAAGAGCGGCCTAATTATTGGCCTCTACTAGTATTCAATTAATCTTAAAGAGAAAATTAAACATTACATTCAGATATCATTTTATTTACACATTTGTTAAGTTTTTATTTTAATTATAGTTACACCAACTTTTATGGTATATGAATGATTGACTTAAGGTTTATATTTGTCATTGATTTCTAAATTGTGCATGTCCCGTGTGATGCACAGAGGAGTTAATATTTTGAATTTTTTTAAGACTTTATTTTAAACTAACAAATTAACAACATAACATTTGAAATTGGGTAGAAAATATCAATTTACGTCATCCCATCATAAATCTAAACATATCGATTTTATAGATTCTGAACAATACCATCATCAAAGCGATAAGATTGGCGGTGAAAATGATGTACTTAAAATGCTATAAGTGTGTCATTCTTGAATGTCGAAAGCTTCACGGTCCACCGTGGGGTACAATTCGGCATATTTGTACAATCCTATACAAGAATGTCATGATGGCACAAAAATGATCATGCCATCTAAGAGCGTAACTTATGGTCACATCGCGGGGACACACGTACGGCTGTTATGCTTTTGAGGATGGACGTCCACTGTTCATTGGACGGTTTGTTTTTTCACTTGGATCCGTCCGTAGATCGACACCAACAATCTATTCCCAAATCAACACTAGGGTTCCGTGAGTCGACAAGGGGCCGACATCTAGGCCTAAGGCCCATATGTTTCGAATCCCTTCGAAGACCCAAAAAAGGAAATGCGAATAATATGAACAAGACGTCCCATCCCTTATGTCGAACGAATGGGCCGAGATCGTAATTAACACCTAGCTAGCTCTCATAAAAATAGGTGGATTAAAAACAAGTACAACAACAACAATAATATTAATAATAATATATTGACATTTTATTTCATTTTCAAGTCTTAAGCATAGCACATGAAAATTGTGAAAATTGCATGATCATCTTCATATCATGCACTAAGTAGTAGAGAGGGGATTAAGTTATATCTTATATCCAAGCATAGCAATACATATATAGTAATTGTGATGAAATTGCATGATCATCATCATCTTCACACAATGCACCACTAAGTAGAAGAGAGGGGATTAAGCACTTGGCCAGCAAACAACACCACACCACTCACATCTTCCCTCACCACAAACATGAAAGGATGGTCAGCCACAAATTCCAATCTCTCATAATAAAAATCACCCCCACCCCCACGCAAAGAAACAACACAAGCACCAGCAGCTTCCGTCCCATACTCGTCCACCTCGATGCACGACTTACAAAACAATCCCTTCACGTAAAGTTCCTCTCCTTCACTCAACTCACGAACCATCTCGGTCAATCCACCTGGCGAGAAAGGAAGAACCAATCCCTTCTCCTTGAGAACCTTAGAAGCCTCGAAAGCCGAACTTATTTTGAACTTTGGGATGAAAAAACTATCTAGATACTCCACTTCGTAAGGGGAGTGGCGCTCTACGAACCCGGAAGCCGAACCCACCTTGTCAACTAGAGACGGGAGGCCGTCTCGGGCTTCCGGAAGGAAAAAGTACATCGAGAACTTTTGCTCTATCACCCCCGTTTTTGTATGGAAGCCTTAGGACTTTGAAGTCGTCAAATGCACGATAGTATTGGGACTTTTGGTTTGTCATGAAGGGCACAAGAACAGAGCTACCGTCCATAAGGAAAAACTCACGGTCACTCGTCATCATTTCGTGGAATGGGTTGACCCAGGTTCCTTTGAAGTAGAGTGCATTGGCAAGGATAAGCTTCATACGATAGTCAATCGAGCAGGGTGGTAGTATTTGTTCGATTAGGCCATTTGTTTTCTCCTCTACCCATGCATTTGCTTCCTTTTCTACCTCATTGGCCTATAGGTATAAATATACATATATTGTCCAGATAAAAAGCTTTGAAAGATTGCTAGATTATGATTTGTCTGTAATCCAAAAGCTGGACACAAGCCTTTATAACAAAAACAACCAGATGAATTAAAGACATTTACATGGGAAATAGAAAAAATAAAATAAAATAAAATAAAATTGTAACTTATGAGTGATCAATGTATACATATGATTGGTGTAATCCAAAAGACTGAACACAGAACATGTATGACTCAAGACATAACCAAATGAACCAAAGTCGTGTGTATGGGATAAAGAAAATTGGAACTTATGACTATGAGTGCTCAATATATAACTAAAAGACTGAGCATAAAACATGTATAACTCAAACATACAACCAAATTGTTGATATGGCTCATATATTGACAAAGGAAGGAGGCAGGCCGATGCCTGCGAGCGGAGCGGAGCGAGTGAATAATAAGATCGAACCACGTAAATCTTGTGTCTTTTAATTTCTCGTCTGTCTTTAATTCGTATTGTTCCCGTTTCACAACACAAATGAACTAAAGACAATTTACTGGTGAAAAGAATAAAAAATTGAACTTAGGGATCAATCGTCGATGTAAACTAACCTTAGCCTGAAAATCAACACTTTTTAGTGTAGCCTTACAAGATTCCACAACGAATTCTTTGAAAGCCGGCTTCAAGGTATGTCTCCGGTCGACCCAAACGCCGTTGGCCAACGACAAACGGGGACCGCACAAAGATCCTTTATCATTCAACATCGGGGTAAAAAGCTGCGAAAGTAGCAATTCAAGTTCATTGATGGACTTGGACCGGAGAAAGCTCAGAAGCTGGTTTCGGGTCGGCCCGCTCGACCCGAATGCGGTCATGCTCAAAGCAATGTGCACGAGTAAGGGCGAGAACACGAAGTTGCCGTTCTTGTTGTCTCCGGTCGACATGAATTGCTCGGCCAGCTTCAAGGAGAAGTCAGTTTGCCTGGCGACGGCATAAAGGATATCCATTTTTGTTGCTAGGGTTTGATTCTGAGATTTACAGATCGAAGAAAAAGAGGAGGAAGATGAAGAGAGAGAAGAAAACAAAAGCTGCGATTACTTTAAAACAAAANGATTACTTGATATTGTGATGTGATAATGGGAATTAGGATTAAAATTTGTGTTTGGTTTGGTAAAATCTAGTAGACTAAAAGGTAAAATATAGTCTAACTAGAACTACAATAGGTTTACAATTTGTGTTTGATACTTTGATTTGGTATTTATACCATATATACAAAAGTTGACTAAAGGGTAAAATCTAGTCTAACTACAATTATAATAAAAATTAAAAACTTGTGTAAATAAAATGAGATTTGAAGATAGTCTTTAATTTTCTCTTATGATAAATTGAATACCAATACAACATTCACGTACTACACATGTATTGAATTAAAAAAAAAATATACATCAAACATCAAGAGCGAGTATGGCAAAACCAAGCTGAATCTCGCGCCGAGCTTAGTTCAAATGCTCCTGCTGTATTCACACGTCTTAGCAATAACTTAAGACAGGACGAGCTCCATTACCAAATTACGAATAAAACTCTCTGTAATGAGGCTGTGCAGATCGCCGCCCTTAAACTAGAGAGCGACCTCCGTTACCAAATTACGCATAAAACTCTCCATAATGATTGCAAAAGAGTGAGTTATGATGACAATCCCCCCTCTGATGAAGATGTTCAGATCTTGGTTTTATTTTTAATGTCGTATTTTGCACTAGTTTTTTAAAAACTGTAGTAAACATGTAAAAATGGCTTACTTTTATGATTAATTTTTTTTTTGGACTTCCTTTATAGCATACAAGCCAACTCTAGAATTTGGACTTCGTTCATGAAACAGGTCCAGAACGGGACGAACCCTGCCCTACCCAATTTGTTCTTGAAATGGTCCACCAAAATCGAACCGCCCATATTGTCAACCTCGGTTTTAGCGTAAGAGCATCTCAAATGTTATGCTTTTAATAAATATTAATTTTGGAGTTTGGACGCATGTGAATGAACGATTGCAATGTTAATCTATATTTTATGAGAAAATACTAAAAATTTGGCTCAAAGTATCATTTTCAATGCATCAACTCAATAAAAATTTGTTTGCCTAGGTGGATCAGTCAAAATGATTCATTTGTCATGAGAGCAACAAAAATTTTAACGTGAATTTATGAGTCAAGCAAAGACCTTATTTTATAGTCAAAAGGGCCCAACGATTCCCGTGCTTTCGGGATTCGACCGATCTTCTGTCAGCCGGTTAAGAAGGCATTCGCCAAGCAGAAGTATAACAAA
Source organism: Striga asiatica (assembly GCA_008636005.1). Classification (NCBI taxonomy): domain Eukaryota; kingdom Viridiplantae; phylum Streptophyta; class Magnoliopsida; order Lamiales; family Orobanchaceae; genus Striga; species Striga asiatica. The sequence continues at coordinate 465,246 of BKCP01005406.1, read as the reverse complement.
AAAAGGCTTCAATTGCCAAATATATAAAACTAAATACATAAACAGGAAAGTTTTTAGGGTTGAATTTCACTGGGGGTTTGAGCCGTGTGATCAATACACACGCACATGGCTCGAAACCTGAAATACGAAGTTGAATTAGCCAAAGTTTAGGGGCACCTAAAAAGTACCATGTTACAATAATCAGCTCTTGCACATAAACCCCACCAAGTATATATATTACAGCATGAAACTAACACTTGTAGCATTGTACATTTTAAGTCACAAAAATTGGTATCTGTACACTCGAACAATACCAAACACGATTAGATCAACAACAAACACCATGTGGTTTTCTCCAAAGTATAAACTGCCGAAATCTGTATGACTTGTATACATACGCCTAACAATTAAGTAATAATGCATCGATGCCCTATAAAACTATATATTGTTTGCCTATACAAGTTGACTTGTACGAGTTCACTTTTCACCTTACACTCACTTATATATAAATGTACTCTGCACAAACCACTAGACGTCTCTACGAAACAACAAAAAAAATTGTTAACAATCGTTTTTACTTTTTTCCTTTTACCTATATATACAACTCACTCACAATAAATCAAAAACGGCCACTACTCAATTAAATTTTATTATAGAATGTTATAACAACTTAACAAGTGTTTAACTTTTATAAATATTTTAATATTGATTTATATTTAGTTAATTTTAGTAGTAGTTATAATATGATAGAATGATTAATAAAATATTATTATGAAGAAAAATATAATTGTTAGTTCCATATTTAAATGAAAAAACAAATTGAGGATGAAATTATTTGGATGGCATACAATTATTTTATATATTAACCAAATTTATTTATAAATTTCCTAGTATGTTCTTTTCATTTTATTTGTTTCTAATGAGGTGTAGTGGAATGTAGATCTTGTGCTTATTATTTTAGTAATTTCGAATATACTTCTACACATGTAGAGAAAGAGTCCCCCTCACCTAGTTTAATTGCACCAGATAAGTCCTATATTATTACTCTTCAACATATTCCTAACTTGTTATATAAATGTGACATCAATAATTTAACTCCTTGATCAGGTCACCTTACGACCGTCAATTCCTTTTTCAATTTCGTTTCTTTCCCTTTTTTTATTTTTATTTTTTTCTCCTTCAACTAAAAGTTAAAACACCACAAGTTGAAGTATTTTCTTTTCATATCTCCTCCTTAATTTTCTCTCATTATTGAGTAACAATGGAGAATGGGCTCCCAATGCTCAACTGCTTATTACAGCACACACTCAGAAGCCTACGCTGTATGCTCCCAATCTTCTAATTCCTCAAACCCTTCAAAATGGGTATATGCTGTCTTTTGGAGAATCCTCCCAATTATCCACCTCCTAAGTAACCACTTTTTTTTTTTAATTATTATTATTATTATTATTATTATTATTATTATTATTATTATTATTATTATTATTATTTTGCTATAAACAAAATATTGCAAATGTCAATGGAAAAAAAAGACAATATATGTACCTTCAGGTAGGCTACTGCTGATGTCCACCAAACAGTGGCGTAGCCAGGAAAAAAAAGGACCCTGGGCTGGTTGGTAAGCAAAAATAATTTAAGAAATATAATAAACATCACAAAGAAAATAAAATTAAAAAAGAAGTTTTTACCAATAAATTCTCATGCAATACTTTGTCATAAGTAGAACTTTAAATTCATTTCAACTCAAGATTTTCAATTTAAAGTGAGATGCTCTTTCCAATATTAGCTATACTTACTTAAAAGATGATTTTTTTTTTTAAGAATGTGAAATTTCAATTGACAAATCATCAGGACAATTAACCAATTTATATTTAACACAAAATAATAAATTATAGAAAAACTAAAGTCATCATTAACATGTACAACTATAAAAAAAATGAGATGCCATAAGACATTATAGAAATGCCTTCTACCCGCATCCTTATTATACCTTAAAGTCTCCGTTTTGAAAATCCTTACCACACCACTCACATCTTCCCTCAACACAAACATGAAAGGATGGTCAGCCACAAAATCCATTTTTGGTTCATAAGGTCCACGGCCACCCCCAAACATAATAGCAAAAGCACTAGCAGCCTCCGTCCCATGCTCGATGCACGACTTCTGAAACACGCCCGTCACAAAGAGTTCCTTCCCGGCACCCGACTCCCGAACCATCTCGGTCATGCCACCTGGCAAGAACGGAAGAGCCAATCCATGCCCCTTGAGAACCTCAGTCGCTTCAAACCCCGAACTTATTTTAAACTTTGGAATGAAAAATTCTCTTATTAGAAGCACCCGTTCGTAAGGGACGTGGCACTGTATGAAACCGGAAACCGACCCCAACTTGCCAACTAGAGACGGGAGGCCGTCTCTGGCTTCCAGAAGAAACAAGTACGTCGAGAACTTGTGCTCACTATCACGGCCGTTTTTGTATGGAAGCCTTAGGACTTTGAAGCCCTCAAATGCACGACAGTATTGGGGCCCGTGGGCCGTCATGAAAGGCGCGCGAACAGAGCTACCGTTCGAAAGGAAAAACTCACGGTCTCTTGTTAGTTGTTTATGGAAGTAATTGTTCCAGGTTCCTTTGAAGTAGAGTGCGTTGGCAAGGATAAGCCTTGTAAGATTATTAGTCAGAACCGGGTGGTAGTACTTGTTTGATTAGGCCATTTGTTTTCTCCTTGGCCCATGCATTCACTCTCTGTTCTACCTCATCGGGCCTACGTAAAACAATATACGTATTGTCCAGATCAAAAATTTTGAAAGATTGCTAGGAAGACATATGATTGGTGTTATCCAAAAGACTGGACACAAACTTATGATCAGTGTATACATATGATTGGTGTAATTCAAAAGATATCCACGAAGGCATGAAGGAGAAGTCAATTTGCTTGGTGATGGCATGAAGGATATCCATTGTTGTTGCTAGCAAGTGAGAATATAGTTAAGAAAATATGTGGAATATGTGACTGCATAAGTGTCGATATTTATACTTATAGGTTTTGGCAGATAAGAAATTATCATTTTATAATATGTAATATTTTTTTGGTGATAAGGAAGAGACAGGGTCAGAAGTTGAAAATATGATTTAAATTCTATGAAATTAATTTGGTGATATTAATGATTTGATCAATGATAATGAAGAGTAAGTGTCAAGATCACGAAGAGCATGCACGGTTCTTTTTGGATTGGGCTAAAACCGTTGGCAATGGACGATTGAAGAGCGGCCTAATTAATGGCCACAACTAATATATTCAATTAATCAAAAAAGAAAATTAAACATTACCTTCAAATCTCATTCTATTTACACATTACGAAATTTTTATTTTAATTGCAGTTATACGGTTTATGAATGATTGATTTAATAGAGATTATTTTTTATTTCTAAACTAGTACGATTCCCGTGCGATGCACGGGTAAGCGATATTTATTAATATTTATAAATTAAAAATTTTCATTAAATAAAATTATAAATTAAAAATATGGAATCAATATGTAATACAATGTACCTATATTAATTCATTGATAATTTTACAGAAATTTTAAATAATGCAAAATTACATAAAAATGCCTATTTAAAATTAGTACACAACCCGAGTTGCACATAATAGATAATAAATTACATTATATTAATTTCAAAATATGTGTCATTTCAAAATTTTTATTCAGAAATTCGATTTGACTATAACGTGGTTTAATAAAATAATTATTTTGGTAAAGTTTATTATATATTTAAAAAGCTATGTGAATAATATTGTTTCAATAATTAATATGAATTTAATTTTGTATAAAATATTCAAATCAAAATATTTAAGTAGTTGAGTAAAAACAATCAGTCATAAGGTTTTTTATGCCAACAAAATCGACACTCCTTATCATGCTAAAAAAAATGAACTATGCGTTTCACACAAATATTATTTGAAATGTCGTAACAAAAAATGAAATAAATCGAAACCCACTAATTATAAAAAACAAAAAAAAATAAAAATTACCAGAGCTTTTTCTATACAAGAAACATCGATACAACACATTATATCAAAATATCCTTTCATATTATTTTGTCGGAGTTACGGTAAGTTTATTATGTTAAATTCATACGAAAAATTGAAACTCACGCCAAAAATTCAATATCTTGGCTTGCTCATTGCGGAAAAAAGTACGCCGTATATTGATTAATTTTTCAACAAATTTCCTACCAAAAACAGTCATCAAATAACCTAAATAAATTTTCTCACTTTATACTATATATTGATTAATATATTTCCTATATAAATAACCACAATACCAAAAATAATTCCGTTCACTTTATACCATATACTAATTAATTCACTTGATTTGAGTAATTAAAGTATCTTGAAATATAGTTTAAATACTTCCTTAAATAATGAGCCGCAATTTCCATAAGTGATCATTTGATATATTCCATAAATTGTCAAATTAATTTTCCGAAATAATAAATAAATTTTTATTTTTGGAGGGATATAGTTACTATTTAAAAAATAATCAAACCTTTATATATATATATATATATATATAGATAGATTCCATTATTTCTTGGTTTATGACTCGTATGATACTTTATATATGATTTTATTTTGAATGTCACATTTATGTTGTAGTAAACATGTAAATATTTCTTATTTATAATAATTAATACTTATATATAGAAAGACAAAAAATATTTACAACATATGAATAATTAACATTTATTTTCTATGCTATTTTAATTTCAATTAATATTATTATTTATTTATTGAAAAATATGCTAACAATCCTTATATTTAACATTTCTAGATAAGTTGTAAAATTATTTATAATGATTTACTCTTTTAGTCTCTTAATTGTAAATTAATTTAATGATTTATAAAATCGAGTATTTAGTTTGACTGTTACATTTTTTAATGTTGATTTTTACATTTTTTGTGTAATCATATATTTTTTACTTGTTTATTTTATTCTTAAAAAATGTTCTAATAAGCTCTCATTAACAAAAATATTATGCAATGTGTTTCAAAAGTTCAATTTAAATCAATTTTTAAAAAAAATAAAAATAAATAAAATTATTTTTCCATATATTATGGTTGTTGAACTTAAATTATAATTACTGAAATCTCATTTTTTTCTTAAAAAAAATTGAGGTTAGTACGGATTTTAAGTATTTAAAACTTCATGGTAAACATGTCGATATTTATATATTTATTGTAAATACATTTTTATATGAAATAAGTGTTTTGACTTAAACTACGAGCTCGTTATTTAACATTTAAAATCGGGTTCCTAAATAAAATTCTCAGATCCATCACTGCTTGTTCAGGTGGAATTTCATCGCCAAATTCCGGAAAGCGTGCTTGATCTCCTCCTTGCTCAGATTGATCGTTTCTTCGTGGGTTTGAGAAATCCGGCGTCAGTGGATTGGGGGCTATAAAAGCGGTGTGGGAGCGGTCGGCCGCGGGCGTGGCGCTAGAACAACCGTAATTTCAATTTTCCACAGACTCGTTACATTTTTGTAAGGAGTTGTAAAAATCAAAAAATAGTTTTAATGAAAAAAATATCAGAGTTAAACAGTAGATTTTTTATTTTTATAAAAATGAAATAGTTTTAGGATTTTTGAATTGATATAAAAATAAAATGTAGCGAATAAAAATACTATGACATAAAATTTATAAAAGGATAAATATAAATAACTTGTAATCGAAATTAGTGGGAGGAGAAGTATTATCCTTATGATGGTCTTGATTGCCGCTTGGATTATTTGATGAAGACATTTTGGCTTGAATAATTTTTAGCTTATGCAAGGCGAAGTTTCACCAAACCCACTGCAGCCCTTCTTTAGCACCAATTTATTGATGATAATAAACTATCGAGCGTGTTTCGTAAAAAAATCATGGATTAGAAACGTATAATACATAGTTATTTCAGATCGTCAAAGCGATAAGATCGGCGGTGAAGATGATGTAGTTATTGTTATGAGTGTGTTATTCTTGAATGTCGAATGTTTCATGGTCCACCATGGGGTACAATTCGACATATTTATACAACCCTATACAAGAATGTCATCATGGCACAAAAATGATCATGCCATCTAACAGCGTAACTTATTGTTGGAATATCACTTGTAAGTCGTTTCACATTAATTCTACAGGATAAATGAACATAGTATATAAATTTAGTGAACTACTCCTCGCATCACCAATTGATTTTGGAATGGAACCTCACTATGATGTACTTAGGCTCACCCTCTTATGGTGTGCTTCATCTGCGTGGAACCGCACCCTCTTGCCCCGATTATCTAAATTCTAATACTTATGCTCACATCTCGGGGAAATTCATTGGGCTGTTCGATTTGCCACTTGGTCTTCACACTGGATCTGTATATCGACAACAACGATCTATTCGCATATCAACGCTACGGTTTCGTGAATCGACAAGGGCCGACATCTAGGCCTACGGCCCATATGTTTCGAATCCCATCGAAGACCCAAAAAATGAAATGCGAATAATATGAACAAGACATCCCATCCCTTATGTCCAACGAATGGGCCGAGATCGTAATTAACACCCACCTCTCATAAAAATAGGTGGATTAAAAAGAAGTACAACAACAACAATAATAATAATATATTGACATTTTATTTCTGTTTCAAGTCTTAAGCATAGCATATGAAAATTGTGAAAATTGCATGATCATCTTCATATATCATGCGACTAAGTAGTAGAGAGGGGATCAAGTTATAATATCCAAGCATAGCAATACATATATAGTAATTGTGATGAAATTGCATGATCATCATCATCTTCACACAATGCACCACTAAGTAGAAGAGAGGGGATTAAGCACTTGGCCAGCAAACAACACCACACCACTCACATCTTCCCTCACCACAAACATGAAAGGATGGTCAGCCACAAACTCCTTTCTCTCATAAAACCCACACCCACCCCCACTTATAGAAAGAACACAAGCACTAGCAGCCTCCGTCCCATGCTCGTCCACCTCTATGCGCGACTTACAAAACAATCCCTCCACGTAAAGTTCCTCACCTTCACTCAACTCACAAACAATCTCGGTCAAGCCACCTGGCGAGAAAGGAAGAACCAATCCCTTCTCCTTGAGAACCTTAGACGCTTCGAAATCCGAACTTATGTTGAACTTTGGGATAAAAAAGCTATCTAGAAACGCCAGTTCGTAAGGGGAGTGGCGCTCTACGAACCCGGAAGCCGAACCCACCTTGTCAACTAGAGACGGGAGGCCGTCTCTGGCTTCCGGAAGGAAAAAGTACATCGAGAACTTTTGCTCGCTATCACGCCCGTTCTTGTATGGAAGCCTTAGGACTTTGAAGCCCTCAAATGCACGATAGTATTGGGACTTTTGCATTGTCATGAAGGGCACACGAACAGAGCTACCGTCCAAAAGGAAAAACTCACGGTCACTCGTCAGCATTTTGTGGAATGGATTGACCCAGGTTCCTTTGAAATAGAGTGCATTGGCAAGGATAAGCTTCGTAAAATGGTCAATCGAGCCAGGTGGTAGTATTTGTTCGATTAGGCCATTTGTTTTCTCCTCTACCCATGCATTTGCTTCCTTTTCTACCTCATTGGCCTATAGGTATAAATATAAATATTTTGTCCAGATAAAAAGCTTTGAAAGATTGCAATGATTTGTCTGTAATCCAAAAGCTGGACACAAGCCTTTATAACTTAAACAACCAGATGAATTAAAGACACTTACATGGGATATAGAAAAAATAAAATAAAATAAAGTTGAAACTTATGAGTGATCAATGTATACATATGATTGGTGTAATCCAAAAGACTGAACACAGAACATGTATAACTCAAGACATAACCAAATGAATCAAAGTCATGTATAACTATGAGTGCTCAATGTATAACTAAAAGACTAAGCATAAAACATGTATAACACAAACATACAACCAAATGAACTAAAGACAATTTACAGGGTGGGGGGAAAAAATTGAAATTAGGGATCAATCATCGATGTAAACTAACCTTAGACTGAAAATCAACACTTTTAAGAGTAGCCTTACAAGATTCCACGACGAATTCTTTGAAAGCCGGCTTCAAGGTAAGTCTCCGATCGACCCAAACGCAGTTGGCCAACGACAAACGGGGCCCGCCCAAAGATCCTCTGTCGTTCAACATCGGGGTAAAAAGCTGCGAAAGTAGCAATTCAAGTTCATTGATGGACTTGGACCGGAGGAAGTCCAGAAGCTGGTTTCGGGTCGGCCCGCCCGACCCGAATGCGATCATGCTCAAAGCAATGTGCACGAGTAAGGGCGAGAACACGAAGTTGCCGTTCTTGTTGTCTCCGGTCGACATGAATTGCTCGGCCAGCTTCAAGGAGAAGTCAGTTTGCCTGGCGACGGCATAAAGGATATCCATTTTTGTTGCTAGGGTTTGAGTCTGATATTTACAGATCGAAGAAAAAGAGGAGGAAGATGAAGAGAGAGAAGAAAACAAAAGCTGCGATTACTTTAAAACAAAAAAGGTAATTCTACTTGTAATTTTGCTTGTACTAGTTAACAACATGTACCTCTTAAATGAATGTCATGTGTTTTTTTTTTAATAAAATAAATAAAAAATAAATAAAATGCTTATTGTAAATATGAAAATGTCCTTATTTAAAAAGAAAATAAAAAAAATATTATAAATTATTAACTAATTTACTTAAAAGGTATTAGAACTTTTCTAATCTTAACATTTGGCCTAATCAAAATTATATATCTCAAATAAACAACAATTAATCCAAAGTTTTATTTCGAAAGATCTTCTGCAAATTTGTTTTTTGTTTTACAAGAAAACACTCAGGAATATAAGATCGGAAAAAGACGTTCTAAGATTTGACATTTGAAGAACAACATGAAGGTAAAAAATTTGTTTTCAGATTCAATATTTGAAGAACAACATTATGTGAAATTTGTTTTCAATTTCTTGTTTTTCTTTCAGATTACCGTCCAATCATGTGGTAATGTGCATTCGTGATTTGTTGTACATCCGTGAGTTATAAGACATAGATACGATGAATGTTGTAATGTGAATTTGTCTTTGTTAATCTTGATAATTCATTGATATTGTTTTTTTATAATAAAGAAACACATTAGATGTTTGACGAAATGTCAGAACGGACCCTGAAGACGAAACCGATGAGCAGCAAAATACATGTTTTTAAAAATTACAACCGAACAAGNTGAGCTTTAGTTATAAACAAGCACAAACTATGCTTTAAAACACAACTTGATATACATGTGCGATTTATCATGTTGCTTGATGCTAGTTTTTACATTTACTTGGTTGTTTATAAACAAACAACATTGATGGTGAACTAGTTGTGTCTTATTGATAAACAAATTGCCATATCTGTTGTTTAATGTATCGTCATAATGGACTTCATGAACATAAATAAAACTGTAAGAACATAAAGTGTACCAAAAAACTTCCTAAAAAAAATGTTGATTAATTAGAACATATTAAACTTCTTTAAGAAAATTTTAAGTAACAAAAGAACAATAAATTGTTCATGTTATAAAAACGGAAAAATCGATAACATAAAATATAGAAACCGAATATAAATTTTTCCTTTATTATTTCTTTCTCTTCTTTCTTTCAATGTATTTTTTGTGTGTATGTACATAATGAGTTGAGCATGTATTTATAGGTAAAATTTTGCCCACCTCATTTGACAATCCTACACAATTTACTATTCATAGTCATTTTTGTACAAATTGTTATTCCACATTTTACAACATGTTAGTCCACTTTTTACAACACTCCCCCTTGGACTAACAATTATAAAATGTACATTAGTTATTCAGCATGTCAGGAAAACCCGGTGGGACAAAGCCTGAGCATTATTGAAGCGCATCATTGCTCCCCCTCAATTAGGTCATCTTTAATGGAGTATCCACGTGTTGCCTCGTTAAAACCTTGTCAAGAAAACCCAGTGGGAAAAAAAACTTGATCGAAGGAAAAAGAGTACAACTACTCCAGTGTCTTCTTGTCATCATGAGGAATTATATCGTGTGACCTTCAGGTACTATGTAGTGTGCGTTTATGCTGCCTCATTAAAAACCTTATTCGAAAAAACCCTGTGGGAAAAAAACCGAGATAAGGGAAAAAGAGTACAGCCGCACATGCTCCCCCTCGAGTTATCATCCGTGCAGATCTCGAAGATGTCTCATTCCAATGTTATAGACATGCTTTCGAAATGTTGTAGTTGGGAGCGCCTTCGTAAATAAATCTGCTGCGTTATCACTTGATCGGATGTATTGAATCTTGATCTGTTTGTTCTTTTCAAGCTCTTGAGTGTATGAGAAGAACTTTGGCGGGATATGTTTGGTTCTGTCACTCTTAATGTACCCTTCTTTGGTTTGAGCGACGCATGCTGCATTGTCTTCAAATATCACCGTCGGATCTTTATTATTCGATAATCCACTGGCTTGTTGAATGTGTTGAGTCATGTTTCTGAGCCATATGCTTTCCCTAGTTGCTTCATGCAGTGCAATGATTTCAGCATGGTTTGAAGATGTAGCAACTAGTGTTTGTTTCTGAGAATGCCAAGAAAATGCAGTTCCACCAATAGTGAATACGTAGCCAGTTTGAGATCTCCCTTTATGTGGGTCTGATAGATATCCTGCATCTGCAAAACCAATCATTTCATGTTTTTTATCATTAGAGTAAAATAATCCCAGATCGATTGTTCCTTGGAGATAACGGAATATATGCTTGATTCCATTCCAGTGTCTCCTCGTAGGTGACGAGTTATATCTCGCTAATAAATTGGTAGCAAAAGATATATCTGGTCTAGTGCAATTAGCAAGATACATCAGAGCTCCTATTGCACTCATATATGGTACCTCAGGACCAAGTATTTCTTCATTTTCTTCACAAGGTCGAAATGGATCTTTTTCAACATCCAATGTTCGATTAACCATCGGAGTACTAAGGGGATTAGCTTTGTCCATATTAAATCGTTTCAGTACTCTTTTAGTATAGTTAGATTGATGGACGAATATCCCATTTTGTACTCTCTCTATCTGTAAGCCAAGACAATATTTGGTTTTACCGAGATCTTTCATTTCAAATTCGCCTTTCAGAAAAGTGACTGCTTCTCGAATTTCATTTTTTGTCCCAATAATATTAAGATCATCAACATAGACAGCAATTATCACAACCCCATCATGTGATTTCTTTATAAAAACACACGGACATATTTGATCATTCAAGTATCCCCTTTTTAGTAATTGTTCACTCAAACAATTATACCACATACGCCCAGATTGTTTCAAACCATATAATGATCTTTGCAACTTTAACGCACATAACTCTTTAGGTTTGGATTTCAGTGCTTCGGGCATTTTGATTCCTTCTGGAATTTTCATATATATGTCTGTGTCTAATGATCCATACAAGTAAGCAGTTACAACATCCATGAGACGCATTTCAAGATTTTCATGGATAGCTAAACTCATCAAGTATCTGAAAGTAATTGCATCCATGACAGGGGAATATGTTTCATCGTAATCAATCCCAGGCCTTTGGGAGAATCCCTGTGCTACAAGGCGAGCTTTATATCTCGTGATCTCATTTTTCTCATTTCTTTTTCTGGTAAAAACCCATCTGTATCCAATAGGTTTTATGCCTTTTGGTATAATGGAAATAGGCCCAAAAACTTTTCGTTTATTAAGTGAATCTAACTCTGCTTGGATGGCGCCTTTCCATTTATCCCAATCATGCCTTTTCTGACATTCAATTACAGATTTTGGTTCAGGATCCTCAACTTCATTATTAATTTCTTTCGATACCATATATGAAAACGCGTCATCAATATTTATGATCTCATCACGTTTCCAAAGATTCCTATTATTTACATAATTGATGGAAATTTCAATATTTTCATTTTGTCCCGAAACTTTTCCATCATCTTCATTCTTTTTCAAATCTGGGTCATTAATTTCTCTTTTCTTTCGAGGATTCTTATCTTTAGACCCAATTGGTCTTCCTCGTTTCAGGCGTGTCTTTGACTCATTTGGCATATCATCATTTGCCATTTCTTTTGGAATCTCAATTCGAGCAGGGGCATTTACAGCTGCCACATGTGATTTGGTCACCCTTTTTATATCAGTAAACGCATCTGGCAATTGATTTGCAATATTCTGCATATGTATGATCTTTTGAACTTCTTGTTCTCTGTGTTTGGTGGGAGGATCAAGATATGATAGTGATGATGTACTCCATTCAATATTTCTCTCAATTAATTTTTCATTTCCACCTAAGGGGGGAAACAATTCTTCATTAAAATGACAATCATCAAACCGAGCTGTAAAAACATCACCTGTTTTTGGCTCAAGGTATTTGATTATCGATGGAGATTCATATCCAACATATATTCCCAACCTTCTTTGAGGCCCCATTTTTGTACGTTGGGGCGGAGCAATTGGTACATACACTGCACAACCAAAAACTCTTATATGTGCAATATTTGGTTCTCGACCATATGCCAACTGTAATGGCGAGTATGTATGGTATGCACTTGGTCTTATTCGAATTAGATCATCTGCATGCAGAATAGCATGTCCCCATACTGAAGCAGGAAGCTTTGTTCTCATTATTAATGGTCTAGCTATGAGCTGCAATCGTTTAATCAATGATTCTGCTAGACCATTTTGAGTATGAACATGTGCCACAGGATGTTCAACATCAATTCCCACTGCCATACAATAATCATTAAATGCTTGAGATGTAAACTCACCAGCATTGTCAAGTCTGACCTTTTTAATAATATAATCTGGGAATTGAGCCCTTAACTTTATAAGTTGGGCGAGTAATTTAGCAAATGCCATATTTCGAGTTGATAACAAACTCACATGAGACCATCTACTAGAGGCATCAATCAACACCATAAAATATCTGAATGGACCGCAAGGTGGATGAATAGGTCCACATATATCACCATGAATCCTTTCTAAAAATAATGGTGATTCATGTCCGATTTTTGTGTGTGATGGTCTTACTATCAATTTTCCTTGAGAACATGAAGCACATGCCAATTCATGCGTTTGCAATATCTTCTGATTTTTTAATGGATGGCCATTAGAATTTTCAATAATTCTTCTCATCATTATCGAGCCAGGGTGGCCAAGTCGATCATGCCAAAGTTTAAATATTCCTTTCGACTTTGAATTGGCTGTAGCATAAACCTCGATTATATTAATGCGGGTATAATATAAACCCGAGGATAAAACGGGTAGCTTCTCCAAAACATATTTGTTTCCCGCAATATTTGAGGTAATGCAAAGATATTCAGCTCCCCCTTTATTCATTGTTTCAATGTGATATCCATTCATTCTGATATCCTTAAAACTCAACAAGTTTCTAGTTGATTTTGGGGAAAATAATGCATCATTCACTATAAATTTTGTACCACCCATCATAAAAAAATATGGCCTTCCCAGACCCCTCAATTATTTTTGCACTTCCTGATATTGTGTTCACATTAGCTTTATTTGTTTCTAAGTGAACAAAATATTTTCTGTCTTTTAGTATAGTGTGAGTAGTGGCACAATCTGCGAGACATAAATCTCCATTTTGGATTCGGGATTGTTCCATGATCTAAAACAACAACAAAAAAATGAAAAATATTATTCATCAATTTCCAAAATACATATAACAATGTTTCAAACAGTATTACAATCATACTTAATACATAAAACAAACATGATCATCATTTATTCTTCATTATTTGCAGTTGCTTCCCCAAACACTGCATCATCAAAATCCATCCTTAGCATGTCGTCGATGTTATAGTCATTTTCTGCAAGTATCGGTTCATTTCCGGAAGATTCCCCCACCATAAAATTAGTTTCAATATTCTTCTCTTTTGATTTTTGGGAATCCTGGTATCTTTCAACCACGTGTCTTGGGGCTCGACAATTTCGAGCCCAATGGTTATTTCTGCCACATCGATAACATGCTTTTTCATCGTTATTTTTCACAACTTTTTCATCCCCTTTATTATTTTCAGAATGCTTCTGAAAATTTCCCCTCTTTTCATAATTTTGGGCATCGTTTTTTCCATGATAGTAACCTCGGCCAGATTTGTATCCTGGGTAAAAATTTCGGCCTCGTCCATATCCACGACCACGTCCACGTCCACGGCCACGACCACGACCTGAGTTATATCCACGTCCATAATTATGACTGTTTTCATTTTTGGGTCCCTGTTTAGATATTACAGTATTTATCTCAGGAACCGCAGTAGACCCCGTGGGTCTAGATTCGTGATTTTTCATCAAAAGCTGATTATTTTGTTCAGCCAGCAACAAACAAGAAATTAGCTCAGAATATTTCTCAAAGCCTTTTGCTCGATATTGTTGTTGCAAAAGTACCATGGATGCATGGAATGTGGACAATGTTTTTTCCAACATATCATAGTCAGTTACCGTTTCCCCACATAATTTCAGCACTGAGCAAATTCGAAACATTGCTGAATTATATTCGTTTACTGTTTTAAAATCTTGGAAACGTAACGACATCCATTCATGACGTGCCCGAGGGAGAATAATTGTTTTTTGATGATCATATCTGTCTTTCAATGCTTTCCAAAGATCTGCTGGATCTTTGATAGTTAAGTATTCATTTTTCAATCCCTCATTCATATGATGCCTTATAAAAATCATGGCTTTTGCTTTTTCTTGTAGGGATGAATCATTTGGAGAAATTATTGTTTTTCCCAATCCCATGGCATCTAAATGAATTTCAGCATCCAAAGTCCATGAAATATAATTTTTTCCAGAGATGTCAAGTGCCTCAAACTCGAGCTTTACCAGATTCGACATGGTAACTATAAAATACAACATCAATGCTTAGATTTAATAACCAATAAAGAAAATTACATATATAATCATTCATTCTTCACAACATACATAAGAGCAAGTACTAAACACATTATACAAATACTTAATACATAAATTTTAAATCCAGTAGAATGATACATCATCGTGAACATTAACGAAACGCTTATAATAAATAATATATCGGTAAGATGAAACATTTTTTTTTTTTTTTTCGTTTGAGGGGAATAAATTTTGGTATTTTTGGAATGAGTGTTAATATGTGAAGTGTAGTGTTATATATAGAGAGATTGAAAAATAGCCGTTACTATGTAGCCGTTAACTAGCCGTTAGGAACAAATTAATGATGTAATAATTCTTAGTTAATCATTCATGATTATAAAATTCTAATTAATCTTGTATATTATTTTAAAAATATTTCGAGTCACTATGTGAACAATTTAGTGAATATAGGTAACAAAACAAATAAAAAAATGTCACTCCACACTACTCGATAAATCTTTCGGTGGGTACAAGAATAAGTAGATATAAATTTCACGCCACATAATTTGGTAAACCATTTTGTGGGTGTGAAGTACAATTAATAATATTATGTACAAATATTATAACTTGAAGTTATTTTTCATAATCAATAGTAATTCATAAGTAAATTTAATAATATCATCTTACCACATATTATTGACTATGGCAAAACCTTACTTGCCAATAATAATGGTAATATATGGATTAGTCAAATATAGTAATTTTATGTAATATATATATACATATGTATATATATATATAACTATTATATTCATACCTTCTTGACCGGGTAGAGCGCTCGTGCTGATAACGTGTTATAAAAACGGAAAAATCGATAACATAAAATATAGAAACCGAATATAAATTTTTCCTTTATTATTTCTTTCTCTTCTTTCTTTCAATGTATTTTTTGTGTGTATGTACATAATGAGTTGAGCATGTATTTATAGGTAAAATTTTGCCCACCTCATTTGACAATCCTACACAATTTACTATTCATAGTCATTTTTGTACAAATTGTTATTCCACATTTTACAACATGTTAGTCCACTTTTTACAACAGTTCATTCATTAACGACCTAGTTGTTCGTCTATACCTGAAAACTAAAAGCTTTAACAGAAAAAATAATTGTTTAGACATCAACTTAAAAGACCATTATTTAGTTCTTATCTGTATGTAATGGTTGGTGGAATATTGGTTCTTACCTTTTTAATTTAGCAGATAAAATTTTATCAAATACTTTTATCTCATAAACTCAAAATTTTTTAATAAGGTATCCGCTAGCTTTTGAGCTAGATTTACCAATATGCATTAAATATTTTTGAAAATGAATAAATATAAATATAGGAAATCTATAATCCATTAACTAACCAAAATGGAAAAGAGCATACATGGAAACAAAACTAATCCTAAAAACTTCCCCTTTTTGTCACATCTTTCTTCTTTTAGGTTGGCCCCCAAAATCCACCAAATTCCTCTTTGCTTTAGCACGCTTTTAATTATCGTCATATATAGCTTTTGCATATAAAATGTGTGCAAAAGGCAAAAACGATTCAAGCTTACACTTGTTGGGCCATTTTCATTTCTGTTCCCTCTCGTGGGAATTGATCTCTGTTTGAAGCAGGTACAGTTAGCTCCTCTCTAATTATTCTCTTGTTTGAATGAAATTTGATCTGATTATTCTTGACCTATATAATCACATTCATCGATTCTTCTTGTTTTTGTGCGTGGATGGGTAATATCATTAATTTCCCCAAAAGTTCTTTTACATCAGGGCAGATTTGAGAAATTTGAGGTGCTCGAACAAAATGGGTGTCCTATTCTCGGACATTGGAATCTCCAAATTGAAAAAAAGTGCGATCTTTACAATCAGAGAGTGTTTTAGATCTGCCCGCAATCACCCATTGCTTGTGTGCAATCTGTGTTTCTTGATTTTTCTGCACAGAACATTCCCTTTTGTTTTCTCTCTTCTGGTCACTGCTTCCCCTGTACTGATATGCACCGCAATCTTGCTCGGGGCCTTCTTGAGTTTCGCCCAGCCGAACGTACCGGATTTCGAAAGGCACGAAAAAACGGGGCCTGTCGAAAACGAGGTTTCGTCTAGAGATGCCGTTTTTGTCGAGCAAAACGAGCCCGGTTATTGTGCCGACAAAAGGGATGATGGGTTAGATCGAATTTCGACCGTCCAAATCGGCCGAGAGTCTAATGGCTCGAACGTCGAGGAGAAAATCGAGTCGGGTAGTGATGAAATTTGGGAGGAATGCGACGAGGAGAGGCTCGGCGAAGAGGGTAAACTCGTCGAGGAGAATCGCTACTTATCCACGCCAAAGGATAACGAAGAAAAAGACGGAAAATCGGACGACGACGAGGGGTCGTTCGATTCGGAAGCGGCCGACTTGGGTTCGCCAAACTCTCCCCATTCATCTTGGAAGCATGTTGGAAGTGACGTGGACGATGATGATGTGGACGATGATGACGTGGACTCCGGGTCGTCTGTAACCTCGTCACCCGACCCATCCGTGGCATCCGACATGATGCCGATGCTCGACGAGCTCCATCCTCTCCTCGACGAGGACTCGTCGAACCAAATCCTCATCTCGCAAAACGCGTCGAGCCTCGCCTCCTCCGAGTCGAGCACGAGCACGAGCAGCATTGACTCGATCGACAAAATCGAGGATTATGAAGAAGATAAAGACGAGGAGGAGGAGCAGTCAAAATCGGCCATCACGTGGACCGACGAAGACCAGAAGAATCTCATGGACTTGGGTAGCTCGGAAATCGAGAGGAACCAACGGCTCGAAAATCTCATCTTGAGACGCCGGAGGAAGAACGTAAGCATGGTGCCAGAGATCAATCTCATCGACCTCGAGGGAAGCGGCTCGGATTTCCTTCCGCCGCCGCCGGCCGTCTCGACCGCTCGGAAAAACCCGTTCGACCTCCCGAATGATGAAAATGCCCCCGGCTCGGCTCCCTCGGTACTCGTGCAGAGAAGGAACCCTTTCGAGTACGTCTTCCCGTACGAGATTGTTGGCCCCCCGGAGACGGGTTTCGTTCCGTTCGGCCGACAGTCGAGCGGCGACTCAAACACGGAGTCGGTCAAATCGGAGGACCAGCGGAAGCTTCCGGAAGAATCTACCGAGGAAGAAGAAGATTCGATAAACGAGCCACCTCGGCTGATCTCGGATATGAATCACGTCTCGGAGCATATAGGGCATGGGAGCCAGTCCTCCTCGGATGAAGAAGATCTCTCGAAAAGAAAACGAGTCGATAATGGTTCTTGTTCGGAATCAGAAAACGAAGGGCCTGCTCGGGTTTTGCAGGAGAGTGTATTAGCCGACGAGAATCCGCAAAGGGAGCCCGTTTATGATTCGAGCCCGCATTCGATTAGGAAAAATATGTCGTCGTGTTCTGTTTCTTCTGAAGTGAATGCCGAGCCTGGCGCCAGCCTGGCGCATGTGGTGGTCAAGCGCACGGTGTCTTTTTTGGAGGAGGAGAATCGTGCAGACGAGCGTGGAGATGGAGATTCGAAAATGGAAATTCATGTGAATGATAATGATAATGATGATAACAATAATGACGAGGGGGAAAAAGTCGAGTCGCCAGATTCTGGTGGCGATTATCAAGAGGCGAACGAGAAATTAGTGTCGACACCTTCGGCTGGAGGGAGCACGACTCTTTCTAACTACATTGCCATGCACGAGCGAAATTTCGACCATCCTGAGGAAGTACCGGTAATTCAAAAATATTTAATATTTTTTTCTTTCTTTTGCTTATATTGAATGAATACAGATTCTCTATTTCAGTGATTAGGTTGTAGTTGTTTTGTCCTAATCTCTATTTGTGTTGCTTATGAAAAAGGAAAGTTTAGCTGTTGGGTTTCATTAGAGTCTTAATATATAACAACAGGTTTGTGTTTAGGCATTCTGAATTAGCAGTTTTTGAATATAATCAGAAATGCTTCTGCAAAATGCTCGAAATAAGAACATTTTGTACCTTGCTAAACGGTTTTCGTGTTTAGAATTTCGATTTTCTTCACACATAATGCATCTCAACACAAAATTGTAGGTTCCAAATACACCCGTTGAGTCGAACGAGAGAGTTCGAACCATACATAATCTCAACATACCGGAAATTTACGAGCTCGATCACGAGACCTCGCCGAGCCTTGGCTCTCCTTACAGTCCAGATTTCATTTCCATGCCGTCGAGTGCTGGGTCCCACGTAAATATGCAGACTATACAAGAAGAAACCGATGATGGAGGTTTACTGTCGGAATTAGACAGCGTGGGTGATTTTAGCGTCACTTCTGGCTCGGAATCGAACGAATCTGAAAAGCACGTAGATTATGAAGAAGGGGGCGAAAATATTTTGAGGGGGGCAAAAACGTCTTTTGAGAACGACGAATTTGATGAAATGGAGACCCGGGATGATTTTACTCCCGAGAAAAATAAAGGCTATCGAGATAATAGTGATGATGATGATGATGATGATTGTTTGCCGAATAAGGGAGATGATGAATCGAAAGAAATTGAAGCTCGAGATGTTGAGAATCTTGATGAGGAAAATGAAGCTAATACTAATCTTGTTGATTCCGAAGTGAAAGAAGATGAGCGGAGGGTAATTAATATTTCTCAAGAAAACGAAACTGGCGTGCAGTTGGTGGTGGGCCCCACGCTTGATTTACCGATTCTTGATTCCGTAGAAGAGACTCGCGAAAATCTTGACTCGGTTGATTCGGGAGACGAGCAAGAAACTTCTGGCTTGCGCCGTGTTGAAGAAATTATTGATCCTCAAAGTTCAAGTTTGCGCGCGAAGAAATCGTTAGATGATGAAAACTCGGAGAAAGTAGATTCGTGTGTGAGCTCTTCTGCTGCTGCTGAGAGTTCAACTGCATCGGTTAAAGGAAAAGGCAATAAATCCGAGAGTTCGAGTTCAAGCTCAAGCTCGAGCTCGAGTTCGAGTGAGTCTGATGGAGAATAAGGCTGCAAAATGTTAAGGAGAAAGAAAAAAATGTGTTTTGAGATTATTTGAGAACCCTTTACCCGGCTTTTTTTGTTTTCGTTGTTCTGTCTTGCCATTTGAAAGTTTTTGAAGTCTAGAATTTTTAAGTTCCCTTTTGTTCTTGGGACTGCGTGGTATTTTATAGAGGGAATTGAGAAATCTTGTTTTGTTCATTCTTTTTTTTTTTCCCTTCTTTTTCAAGTATGTTATATGGAGGAGTGTTCTTGCAGAGTAAATTGCACATAGTTTGTTCTTGTGCTTTTAAGCCATTGAAATTGTACTCGGTATTTCTTGAAGTACAATGAGAATTCAAGTGATTTTTTTTTTTTTTAAATGATCAATGTGGTGGCAATTCAAAAGCTTCTTTAATTGTTAATACGAGAGAATTGGGATGTGAGGCACGTGAGACATACAAATAGTAAAACGGAAAGTTTTGAGTTTTTCCTTGAAATGAATGATTGTACACATGAAAGAGAGAAAAAAAGATTGGGAAAATTTCATTTTGGTGGTATGGATAGGGATGTGAGCCGTTAGATCAGTACATTATCATACGGTTCTCTGTATGTGTGATCTGACGACTCAAACTTCAATGTGGTCACTACGGTTCTCTGTATGTGTGATCTGACGACTCAAACTTCAATGTGGTCGCTAGAGTTGAATCTTTTCTTGGTTGAACTTGAAAGAGTACTGAATTTTTCAAATATAATAATATGTAATATGTAGCTTTTGCTTCTTCTCTATAATCTCACTAACACAATTAAAAATAAAAATTATCAAATTATTATATATCTTTCAACTACCAAAATTATCAATCAATATGTATTATTGTTTATGAAGTTTTTTTAGTTAAACTTATACTAACTTTCACTGTTTATGGATGGTTAATTTGTGGTGTATTTTTTACTTGGATCCAAAATGACACTATTTTTTAGTTTATTACTCGTTTATAAATAGTTTATTGCTGTATTTTTATAAAAATAAAAATAAAATAAATTACTAGCCCATAATACAGAAGCCCAATGTTATTGGGCTCCTAACTAAATTCAGAGGTTAGAGTTTAGAGACCTAGAGCCCAACTCTGAGAGTCCGCGTTGGCACCGCGTAAACGCGTCGTGTTCATGGAGGAGAGAGAAAATGGAGCTAAATAATATTTATTTTTTAAAAAAAAAAGACTATAAGAAGAAAATTTACAACGGATTTTTAGTAGATAAAATTACTATATTTATCCGTCGCCATTAAAATATTCCGCGTCCTTTTCCTCACACGTGTTCGATCATTTTTAGCTGATAATATATAAAGCTGCCTTTGTTTCCTCTGCAAAAACACCCAAAAAACCAGAGAGCTTATTATCTCCTTAACTATATTTCTTTCTTCTTGTTTTGTCATTTCTTCGAGAGATTCGAAGCCCAGAAATTAGGTATATTTTTAGCTGAGAAATAAGGAGAAATGGCGGATCAGTTGACAGATGATCAGATCTCTGAGTTTAAGGAAGCCTTCAGCCTATTCGACAAGGATGGCGATGGTTCGATTTAGTTCTTGCTTCTCTTTGTTATTTTCAGAAGAAAAAAAAAATGAATATTTTTTGGCTTGATTGTTTATGGGCAAAAACCCAATACGTTTTTGATTTTTTTAATATATCTGTTGCTGGGCTGATTCTATTTGTGTATATAATTGCTAATGTTTGGAATTTGTTTATGGGTTTTGTATTCTATGTCAGATCTGATTGCAAAAAGGGAAAAAATCGATTCTTGATTTTGAATATAACTGCGGTCTAATTTCGAAGTTCTTGGGTTTTGGGGTCAGCTGGGGTATGTTATTGGTCTCTGACGGATATCAGGATATGCCTACGAAAGGGGACTTTATTTTTTTCTTCGATTTGATTATGGATTCAATTTATTAGAACTCGGTGTAAAGCTGTGCCTTTTGAAACATTAATTGGAAAATGATTCCAAACAATCTTTTGGGTGGATTTTTAGGAGAAGGGGTGTGAAAATGCCTCACTAGTATTTGCTCAATAACATGTTTAGACAATGAAAAGTCGAGGTGAAAAAACGTCGACAAATTAATTTATTGGATGTTGTTTCGAAGTTGGAAGCATTTCAAAAGAAGCTTATGCTTTGTAGTCCTAACCCAAGTTGAAGGGCTAAATCAAGCTCAAGCATTTTCTGAGAATTATTTTAGAGGCACTCATGTTTATATGCTTTTCATGGTTAATTAGCCAAAATGATTGAACTCACCATGCGAATCCTCATTTATGTAGCCCACCCAATATATATATGTTGCAAGAAAATTGGATTCCCTGCTTTCTGGTTTTTAAATTTTGCTTGTTGTTTTCATATTTTCTTGCTCTTCTCAGTCTATAATGCTTTTTTTTCCCCTTCGCCACATTTAGTCGGGATTCTATAACCAATTACGAGCTTCCTTTAGCTATCCATTTTCGAGTAGACCTCACTCAATCCATACTTTTTATGGAGTTAAAAGTCATACTTCATGAAACAAGATAAAACCATACGTGACATTTAATTTAGAGGAAATAGCTATTTTCAACCCGTTCCGAAAAATTTTTCACGGATAAAAAGTTAATTTTTATCACCCAGAAAGTGCAAAAGCATTATGCGGGCACAATTGACATTGTGAGAAAATTAAAAATGCAACAGCATTCGCATAACCCTTTGCACTTTCTAATGTGAATATGCGACAGATATGTGACAGTTATGCGAACCCTTCGAATAATTTTATGGGGTGAAAAAGTTAGATTGTTATCTAGCGGGGCGAAAAGCTTAATCTAATCTTTTTGCCTTTTACTTTATAAATTGTGTGGAAAGTACAAGGGTTCAATTTACGAAAAAAATAAACCGTCTCATTTTATTGCAGGCTGCATCACAACCAAGGAACTCGGGACAGTGATGAGGTCTTTAGGGCAGAACCCAACTGAAGCTGAACTGCAGGACATGATAAACGAAGTGGATGCCGATGGAAATGGGACAATAGACTTTCCGGAGTTTTTGAACTTAATGGCTCGTAAGATGAAGGACACGGACTCCGAGGAGGAGCTCAAGGAGGCTTTCCGAGTGTTCGACAAGGATCAAAATGGCTTCATCTCAGCTGCCGAGCTTCGCCACGTCATGACCAATCTCGGCGAAAAACTCACGGACGAAGAAGTTGACGAGATGATCCGTGAGGCTGACGTGGATGGCGATGGACAGATAAATTACGAGGAGTTTGTCAAGGTCATGATGGCCAAGTGATGATGTGGCACTCGACTCATGGGTAAAAAATTTTAATGGAAAAATGGTTTTTTTATTAGTGTAATATGGGTGCCCTTAATTTCATTTTTTCTTAATGGTTTGTGTTTACTCTTGACGGTGGAGTTCGGGAGATGAGTTTATTATTATGTTCTTTCGATTAGGGTCTCGTTGAACTTGTTTTGGTTCTCAACTTGGATTGTGTTTACTCTTATTGGAAAAGTTGGGGCTTTCTTTGTGTGCTCTAACCTTCTTCTTCCTAAAGGGGGTTTTATGTAAGAATGTGATTACACTTTTGTGATGAAATTGTCGTCGACAAAGTTTAGTTTGGCCCATGGAACGAGGTTTTTGTGTTGCTCTTATGCTTTTGGAGCTTTTGATTTGGTGAATGTTTTATTGTGTTTTTAGTAAAGGTGTACAATGTTTGTCATAATTGTTCATGTTGCTTGTATTGTGAGAGGCAAGGCATATTATCTCTTAAACGAGTCCCCTTCAAGTCAAGTTTTCAATTCAAAATATTGCCAAGTTTGTGAAGTGAAAATGTTCTTGTTTTGAAAGTTTAATTGTGAGTGACACTTGGAGGGAAAATGTTGTGTGCAATAAGCCAATAACAAACTTTCAGTAACGAAATTAAGATAGGTCGAACAGTTAGACAACAATTATATATCTGCATACTTTTATACGAAACAATATAATATAATAAATAAAAGTTAGACAACAATTATATATGTGCATACTTTATACAAAATAATATAATATAAATAAAAGAACGGTACTTTATATTATTAATATGAATTTTCTATTAAAAAGTATTGGCATGTCGATCTACTTAACAGTTGAACATTTTTGTATAAGAATTTGTAATAAAATATTTAGGGGGTGATTGGATACAAATTAGCTCAAAAAAGTTCAATTCTAATAAAAAATATACCTCTAGTTTAACTCAAACGTACTATTCTCAGTATTATCAATTATAATTAAATAATATCAATCAATTATTCTTACATATCAAATCTTTAATTCAATATTTATTTATTCACATAATTTTTACTAAATATCTCTTTCACTCACTTCTCTCTTACTTTTACATAAAATCAATTTTAATCATTTTATTTTGAACATTACTTTAATATAAAATTAAAATTTCGCTCAAATCTAACTCAACCACCTTTTTCAAAATTAATTATAGTTAAACAAAAAATCAGTCAAAACCAAGACTTACATCCCATCACATCCTTAAGGATCTAAGATAATTCCATAGGATACTTTTAATTCAAAAATCCAAAATATGACCTCTTGAATTATTGAACCAAAGTTGCAAGAACCTATGTCATACAAAATCTTATGTTTCTAAACCTAACAAGTCCAACTACACGTGGCAATTATCCCAGCCAAGCAAGCTACCAAACTCTTGAAAGGTAGCTCGCTCGAATTCCAAAAGCCCTATTGTTCTTACTTCATCTCTATTTATCACACTCATCATGTCTATCAACTTTCATTACCATTTTCGTCATTCATTCTTAGATTCTGCTAAACGGTGTGTGAAAATGGAAACAAATGTTGGATCAAAGAAGAAGATACTATGCTTGCATGGATTCAGAACAAGTGGAAGCTTCCTTAAAAAGCAAATCAGCAAATGGGATCCTTCCATTTTTGCTGATTTTGAGATGGTATATGTATTTCTTAATACACAGCACATAGATATCATTGGAATTTTTTTATTTTTTTTTTCAATAGTGTAATAGATAATGTGTGGTCATAATATTTNCTGCTTTGCTCATTGTATTATTTGTGATTGAATTTAAACACAAAACATCACTCTGCACAAATAGAAAACTGAACTTATGTTACATAATACCAAAATAAATAAATAAATAAATTTGCATTCATATGACTATTTTTGTAGGAATTTCCAGATGGAATCTACCCAGCTGGGGGAAAATCCGAAATCGAGGGCATTTTTCCACCTCCTTATTTCGAGTGGTTTCAGTTCAACAAGGTACCTTAAAATCCACAAGTAGTGATTTATTGCTAGCATATAAGATAAAATCTAAACCATTGATAATGTTATTAAGAGATTTTTCTCATAACGCGTTTTGCTATTCGTTTACTTAGGATTTTACCGAGTACACAAACTTGGAAGCATGTATAGATTACCTTTGTGATTATATAGTAAGCAAAGGTCCATTTGATGGTCTGCTTGGCTTCTCTCAGGTATTTATTTATTTATCTTTATAAAATGTTGTATATTCTTCGGTTATTTTTGTAGTAGGTAAAACAAAAATTTTACCTTTGAGATTCAATTTTGTGAGTACTTGGAAGAAAACCAATAATCTTTCAAAAATTTTATCCGAAATATGTTTGTTCACAGGGAGCTACATTATCGGCCCTTCTAGTTGGATATCAAGCTCAGGTTAGAGAAAGTTAATAAAATATAAATCAGAGAAAATTTGAATTTTGATACTAATCTTGATGTGCAATGACAATTTTTTTTTTTTTTGGTTGGCTTCAATGTGAATTTATGCAGGGGAAAATATTAAATGAGCATCCACCTATAAAATTTGTTGTCTCCATATCAGGATCAAAATTTAGGGACCAAACCATATGTGAGATTGCTTATAAAGACTCAATCAAAGCTAAATCTGTTCATTTCATTGGTGAAAAAGATTGGCTCAAACTGCCTTCAGAGGATTTAGCCTCTGCATTTTTTAACCCTCTCATTATAAGGCACCCTCAGGGCCACACAGTCCCGAGACTAGGTACGTTTAAACCCGAAAAATCGGCTTTTTTATTTTTCTTATATGATCTAATATTAAAATTGTGTTTTTTACATATTTAATTTAACCAGATGAAGATTCTGTCCAGAAACTTGGCAACTGGACTAAAGAAATCAATGTCCACTTGCAGAGCAGCACAAACGAAGCTTCTTTGAACGACCGAATGGAAAAGCAGAGTGAAAACATGAATGAAAACGAGTTAAATGCTTAGCTCGAATAAGGCTCGAATTCAGCTAGTTAAAACAAGCTCGCCTGACTCAAATATCAAATAGTCGAGCCCAGTTCAGCTCGGCTCGTTTTACTATGTGAGATTTTAATTAGCAGATCATTACTATTACAATAATTGGGATTTGTTAAGTTACAGGCCTCAAAATGTAAAAGGCCCAAGAGTAAATTGCTTCAGAGTTAGGTCCTTAAAAAAAATTGTATCTTGGTTATAATTAATTTAAAATATTCCACATAAAATCTGACTCGTGTAAACTCATCCAATCTATCATGTTTATGTAAATTTGTAACTGAAGTCAAGCAGTCACGTGCATGTCTAATAATTTTTGCACATCATTGATCGAAGGAGAGAATCTTACAATGATATAAAACTAATAATTAAGTGAATTTTCAACAAGATTGAATTGAAATAGGGTCGGCTCACAAGCGTTCGAATTAAAATTTAGTTGGATATTGATTTTTAACTGATCTTGAGGCAAGCTCGAGTAACTTAAACATTAACGTGAACTTGAATCCAAGCTTACTTTTTACAAGCATTTGACTAGCAGCCTATGTTGGATGAAAGTAACCTTTTGAGAGATCCAACTCAGTTATAACTACCTATTTAACTCAAGTTCGTTTATGTTTGATTTAACATTTAATCATGGTCATTCAACTACTATTTAATAGCACATTGAACCTAATTGGAATGAGCCCAAGTCCCCCTAACTCGTCATCGTTTAGAACCAAGCGTGCATCATTGTTGCAGACGTCATTCTTCGATCATCACCACCTTTCTCATGATCACATTAACCTCGACTTTTAGACTGCGTCATTTCATTTTTCTTTCATCTCTTCTATGTTTGGCAAACTGAAACATTTGTAATCTTGTGATTTCGAGCTTTATCGAGTCAATCTCGAGCATTCCTATTTTTTCACTCGTCGAACTCGGGCAACATATTATACGTTGACTCGTCAACCACGAGGTCAAGCAGTAGGAAATTATTTCAATCCCAGGTCAATAATTTTTTACTCTATTCGGCTCGTCTTGCAGCTAGGCTGAAATCATTATTATTGCACTACCAATCAAATTGGATAAAAAAATGTTCATTGAGAAAAAAAAAATATAGAATTATAGAAATCAATAACAATAACAAAGAACTTCAATGCAAATAAAAAAGCTACAAAAAGAACAAAAAAAAAAAAAGAAATCTATTTAATAAATACCCAATTAACTATCAACAAACAAATTGGGCTAGACTATGGTTTTTTAAAATTCAAATAGAAAAATTACTATGTTAGGCTATAGTCATATCTATCATTTAATGCTTCGTTTGGTTCAGAGGTCAGATAACGGCACCACACCACACTCTCAGCACACACACACACACACAAAATCACAAGAAAAGAATCATCAACACCAACAACAACAAACAGTAAACCTCAATAAAAGCTGAAAAAAGAAAAACATGATCCACCTCGATCGCCCCTCCTTTCTCTCTCCCCCAAAAGCTCCAAAATCCAATCTTTTCTTGATTTAGAGAGAAAAAGCTCAACAAAATCTCAGCTCACCAAACTAATTAAAATCCATCACCCTTTTGAAATTTTATTTCTCCAGCTGCAAAAAAAGGCACTGTTCTTTACCACTGTCTGTCCCAGATTTCGATTTCTTATTTTCCTGTATCAAGATTTCGACGAGCTGAAGCAAAAAGGGAAGAACTTTTTCTCTCCCGATTTCACGGCTGTTTAAATCAAGAAAAAAAGAATGAGGGAGGACGATTCAAACTGGTTCCCCAGATGGGGGGAGGAGCTGCCGCCGCCGGAGGAGCTCACGCCCCTGTCCCAAACCCTAATCACCCCCGATTTGGCCATGGCCTTCAACATCCACGCGCCCCACGCGCCGCCGCGGCCCAATTCCTCCGCCGAGCTCGAATCTCCGGAGCGGAGCGCGGCCGCGACTGGCTCTGACGAGCCCGCGAGGACCCTGAAGCGTCCCCGCCTGGTTTGGACCCCGCAGCTCCACAAGCGGTTCGTGGACGCCGTTGCCCATCTCGGGATAAAGAACGCCGTCCCCAAGACCATCATGCAGCTCATGAGCGTCGACGGCCTCACCAGGGAGAACGTCGCCAGCCACCTCCAGAAATACAGGCTCTACCTCAAGCGGATGCAGAGCATCTCCGCCGGCGGCGGCGGCGGCGGCGGGATCCCGGCGGTCTCCGGCGTGGACCCTGCTACCGACCGTCTCTTCGCCAGCTCGCCGGTGCCGGCCCATTTCCTCCACCCTGGCCGGACTGGATCAGAGCATTTCCTGCCGTTTGTTCGTCCGGCGGCCATGGCAGCTCATTATCCCCAGCAGCAGTTCAGGCATTTTGGTGGCTCGTCGCCTAACGGGCAGTTTGAGCACTCGTTCGTGAGGCAATCTCAGCAGCAAATGCAGAGAATGCCGAATTATGGCGAGGATTTGGAGTCGGGGAAGAAAGTTCTCACTTTATTTCCTACTGGAGATGATTGATTTTGATGGGTCATTTATAAGGGTACTGGGAAATCATCTGCATTATGAGTCGATTTCGATTTCGATTTCGCTTCTTGCTTGTGATGATGAGGCATAAAAACGTAATCATTGAGGTGAAAAATTATATTTTCTTGCCAATTGGGTGTTTTTCAGATGTCCCTTAAATGCTATAGAATGAGTGATTGAACTTCCCCTTGTGAAAAAAAATCTGATCTTTAGGGTTGTCTAATTTAAGGTCTTGTTTAGATTTTGCTCGTTTTATGTGCTTGTTGGAATAAGTGAGTGCATGAATGCAAGTACTAAGTCTGTCTTTGGTAAGTTCCGCATAATTGTGCCTGAAAAATGCTAATAAAAGTTTGAAACTCCATTGTTTTAATGCTTGAGGAAGATATTTACTGTATCTAACTATTGAGTTTTATGAATTCTCATGGAAAATTATATTTTCTTGCCAATTGGATGTTTTTCAAATGTCCCTTAAATGCTATAGAATGAGTGATTGAACTTCCCCTTGTGAAAAAAATCTGATCTTTAGGGGTAGATTTCTTGTCTAATTTGAAGTCTTGTTTAGATTTCGCTCTTTTAATGTGCTTGTTTGAATAAGTGGGTACATGAATGTAAGTACTAAGTCTGTCTTCGGTAAGTTCGGCATAATTGTGCCTGAAAAATGCTAATAACAGTTTGAAACTCCATTGTTTTAATGCTTGAGGAAGATATTTACTGTATCTAGCTATTGAGTTTTATGATGTTCTATCTACTAGTCATGGAAGTATCATGGAAAATAGCATGAGAAATGGATTTTCCTTTTCTCATTGTTAAGTGTTGGTAAAAATATATACCAATATACCATTGTCCAACTTGATTCGTGATCTTATAGGTTAACTGCAATATATGATTGATGATTTTCCGGTCAGTTTTCTTATCGTCCCCAAATGTGCTCTATAGTAGCTAACTTTCGGTATTTAGGTTTGTTTTCAATTATAATTCTAAACATTGTTGCAGATTTTGGTTAAATGTTCGTATTCTTTTAGCATCATATACTTGATCTCGTGAGCATATAATTCCCTCGTGTTTTTGTCTCGAAGTTCTTATGAATCGGCTTTAGTTTTTGTTTGCTTCACTTGAAAGACCAATTTCTAGTGCCCACAAACAGAAGTGAAAAAACTTTTACAAATTTGCTTCTCTTGAAAGACCCATTTCTTTTTGTCTCCTAAAAAGGCTTTTTGTTCATGTTTTGCCAGTGCCAAAAAAAAAAATGCAGATCTTTTTGGTTGCTTTTGAATCAATAAAACAAAATCATTCATTTTTTTAGATTGAAGATTGAGCAATAATTTTGGAAGAAAAGCTGCGGACTATGAAATAAAATATTATGGTATCTAATTCTTCTAAGCTGGCATTTTGAATTGTTTTCAAGGGAATCATTTTTTTGTCAGTTTCAAAAAGACAGCCATTATTTGGCCATCATTGATTTGAACTACCAACCCTTTGAATTGAATATGTTTATAGAGATATGTTAAACAAAATCTCACAGATTTGGTTAGGTTAGATATGACTTATTGGCATTATTAGTTTAGGATCACCAACATTTTTTAAGTTCAGATTTTGCTTTCCAACAGAATTTGGTTGGACAATTTTTATTTTCTTAAAGAAAAATCATACATAAACTCAAAACATCTCAATATTTGAGTAAATAAACAGTATGTTTGGTAGGATAAAATATTTGGAAAAGCTAGAGTATACTTCAAATGTGTTTCTAAACCTATTATAAAATTCTATGTTTCTTTAATGCCTTGTCATTAAACACTATTTGCTGAAGTCATCTTTTCAAGAAAATACTATTATCCCGTAATGGGATGGTTCCTTTATTTTTTTCAACCAATTAAATTACATCACGTGTGTAGTTAAAATATAACTTCTATATATATATATATTTTTATCGTATAGTTCAAATTTGGGTTTCAAATTTAAAAGTCAAATAAATAATTATTCATAACTTACGTGTCAATATTAACTTAGGCATAAATGAAATATTCAATTAATTATAGTTTAATAAATTACTCAACAACTTAGTTTTTTTTTATTTTGATAGTTTATATAAAATTAAATTCATTTTAATTAATGAACACTATAAGTTTTATAATTGTACTTATTATTCGCATAGATTTTTAAATATATGATAAAATTTTACCAAAAGAAGTATTTTATGGAATCACATTGTAGTCCAATCGAATTTCTGAATAAATATTTTAAAATGACACTTATTTTGAAATAAATATAATGTAATTTATTATCAGTTACGTGCACCATACGGGTTGTATACTTATTTATTTGACATGTTTTATGTAATTTTGCACGATATAAAATTTTATATAACATTTTCAATAAATTAATATAGGTAAATGTATTACATATTGATTCAATATTTTTAATTTATAAATATTATCTAATAATTATTTTTAATTTATAAATACTAATGAATATCTCTTACCGTGCATCGCACGAGATTCGTATTAGTTTGAATAAAAAAATAAGTACATTGTAATACTATAATTTTATAAAATACTAAAATCAGCATCCAATACATTGTATCAAAAAATCAAATCATAAAAGTAAGAAATTAACAACATTCATCGTATCAAAAAACAACTAATAAATATCTAGAAAATCAACACAAACACATAAAATGCAAGAAAATTAATAACACATCTAGCCTTATTCATATACTCAATCCTAAAATATTAGTTTGTTCACCAAAAAGAGACAAATCCTAGAAATCCTAAAATATTAGTTTGTTCACCAATCCTAAAATATTAGTTTGTTCACCAAAAATATTAGTTTGATTTTTAGGATTTGTCTCTTCTGAAAATATTAGTGTTAATATCCGAGTCCGGACCCAACGTAGATACCGAACCGAGCCGAAGGAGCCGGTCACCAAAGCCGCACGTGGGTGCCGAGCTGAATGAGAGTCAAAGTCGTCTGGAACGGCGGGAGGAACAAGTCCCGAGATCGGCACCGCACCCACGTGGCTGAGAGGTCGGCACCTTGTTCGAAGTCTCACAAGGGCGGCTCCTGATAGAAGTACAACGTCGAATACAATAAAATAATGCCACTTGTCTACGAATGATTGCCGATGGGACGTCCAACTCAGCCAAAATGTGTCCGCATTTAATGCAGCCCACGTTCGCATTAAATGTATGGCAGGTAATGATTGGAGAATCCGGAAATCACTCCCAATCAGTCAGAGAAGCGCCGGCTTGTCCCATTGAACTACTGTACGACAAGATCGTGGAACAGTATCCGAACAGTGCCGCATTAAAGTCTCCTATAAATAGCAACCCCCTCATTTATATTTGGGTTGTTGAACCCCAACTACTCGAGCTCATATTTTCTCTCTCTAAAAGATTTGTAAGAAACTCTTGTAAGTAATATAAGGATATCACAAGTGCCGACCTCGTACGAGAGGCCGACCTCGTGACCCGTTAATAAAACCGTGATTAAACCGTATTTCCTCGCCTTTTTCTCATTTTTCTTTCCATTGCTTGACTTTTAACCGTTGACCGGAAACGTCCGTCAACAATTAGTTTGTGATAATGAGGAGTTAGCAAATAATCAAACTCATAATGTTGTGTAGAATGAGGTTTTTAATAATATATGATTGTTACCGAACTTTTTATGATTCAACAATGTTCCTATGTATTTTAATGATTTCAATTTCGATCCTAATGTACGTGAGGTTATATTATTCTTCCAAATTTTACATCCCGTGCATCGCACGGGTTACGTACTAGTTATTAGATCCTGATTTTAGTTCAAATACTCACATTGAAAGAAAAATTGTATGCTTTATGACTTTTTTAGACTTACACATAAAATGATAGTGCAAAATTAATTGATAATTAAAAAAAATTATTAATTGATAAACTAAAATTAATTGTCTTTCTTGACTTCCGTATTTCTTAATACAAACATCTATATCTATATAATTTCAAGCTATCAAATAAAGAAAATGACAAAATTTCTCCACCCAAATTTTTAATTATTATGGTACAAACATTACATTTTATATTAAGTAAGTGTAATCACATTCTATTAATTATTTTATCATACATCGTTATTAGTAAAATCAACAAACTATAATTTACAATAATGGTTTATGTAAGTTACTTAATCATCAAAAATTAGATTGCATTTTTTTTCAAGTTATCTACTCTAAAAGTAAAATTAGTTTTTTTTATTATATAATTAATTTGATGGCATGAAAATATCCCTCAAAAAATTTCTATAATAATAATAATAATAAATATTATTGTTTGAGTATATTTGTAGGCAATTAATTGGTCATGATCCCTCAAAGTAACAAAAACTATGTTATGTATTACATCTTATTCAATCAATATAGAAATTCATGTCTAGTTAAATAATTTGTATTTATAATGGTCATTTATTAATAATAAAACTTATGAAATGTAATATATACAATATCTATTTAATAATTTTAATGTTATATATACACATAATTTATAATACTTTGTAATTTATATATGTGTATGTGCACAGGATCACTACTAGTTCAGTTATAATTTCATCAAAAAATATCAAACATACCCTTAAAAAGATTGTCATGTTTGGTAAATGTAGCTGATAAGCTAGTTTATAGCTGTTAAGTGAATTTCGAGCTTATGACTTATGACTGAAAAGCTAGCTTGTATGGTAAAAGTGTTTGCTAAAATTAACTGATATGCTAACTGGACCCGCAATCCGTCGCTACTCATCCATCATGGCACGAGATCGCCATAGCTGCGCCGCCAAGCCCAGGGCGAGCCAAATGCTCGCCGAGATCACAAGACCTAGGGCCGCTGGAGAAGAGGCACGCTCAAGGAGGAGGAGAGGCTAGGGCACGAAGGAAAGGATTTGGGGTTTTTTTCACTTGCAAGGCAAGATATGAATTTGATTTGATTGGTTTGTCCAAACTATGACTTGTACGCTTATTTTAGTACATTTTCCTTACATGAATAAAAATATAAAAGCAAAAACAAAATAAATAATAATAATGTGGAGCAACCTAACAATTATATAAATAAACTTTTTATACTTTTTAAGCAAAAATGTATATTTATACTCCCCTTTAAAGGTAAAATGTTACATTTCCATATAAAAACACTCATATTTGTTCAAAAAATAAGATTGTCCAAATGGTTTAATTTATCTATCAGTAACCTTCACCAAAATGCATTTCAATCAATGCTCATAGCTCATAATAGTAGATATTCAAACATGACTAACACTTATATGTGTAATTAAAAACATAAGGAACAAACAAAATAAAAATAAAAACTGTTAAATAGTAACTTCTTATTACTGACATAAACATAAATTGACAAACTGCAAACATGCATATAAATCCCCAGTCTCCTTTCAAACAAACACTGCCTGATTGTCACTAGCATATGTAATTAGTAGGTCTCCAAACAAGTTTACAAAAATAGTCAGAAAAAACAGCAACAAAACCGAACAAATCACAAGACCAAGTTCCAACTGTCTTCAACTAGATTAACCTAATACGAAGAATTCCTAAAACAAAACACACATTCTCACAAGCTATAACTTCCCAAAATCACCGTTGGTTCTGTGAGTAATCAAAACTGAGCGGCTGCTGACAGAATGGAGCCTACAATAGAAAGTCGAGTTAGCAAAATAAATTCCAATAAAGTGTAGATATAATTTTTCATAAAATATCATTAAAAAGAAAAAAAAAAAAACGAAGAATAGCGATGTTCATCAAGGTTCATAATCTGTTAATTGTTCACCAACAGAACTGGCTAAAGAATCTCCTTTTCAATTTCAGCAAATCACATACCAACTATGATATAAAACCATAAACATAAGTATAACTACCAAACATGATTACACGTCAAATAAATTTACCTCAGGTGCAAACAGTGATAAAATTGACACAGAAAAAGAATAGCGCAATAAAATTTTGTTCTGTTCAGATTTGATGAATAAGGCATTATTGAGATCAAAATACCAATTCAGACAAAATCATGAAAAAGACACGGGATTTGAATTGATGAATATATAAGTAAATCGTGTATACACACAACATGCCACAAACGTGTAATGAACTAATATCATCTCTCGTTACAATTAAGTAAGAGTAATGTATTGTATAAACAAGCTTAGGCATATACCTGAAAGTAGCCATGCCTTAAATGATCATATGATTGGGCATACATCATGGACTGAGTGGGCCACTGCACATACAATGGATCCCTGGAAGTCTGATTGAAGCCCACGGCACAGTACGGGCTCATTACAGGGCTATTGTAATTGAGAGAAGGTTGAGGCCCATGCATCTGGCCCAACTGAGGAAAAAACGAGTCATAGTGAACAAGTGGAGACTGGAAACTGGGAGCATTAAATGGTGTTGGGTTGAAACTCTGCATGTTTGGCATGCTCTTGACATATCTGCAAAAATAACAAATCCATTGCAAACAGATTATACAACATGAGACAATTTACAACAGGCCGTCAAAAAGAGAATGACACGTAACATTTCGAAGTCCATTGTATTTTCATGACTCGTAAAACAAGCAGATAATAGATGATGCCTCGAGCTTTAGTGCTTTACCTTGTTAAATGTTACTCCCTCAGTTACCTCAAATTCTAGCTGTTATACTAAAATATTAATGTATCTTTACTGTGTTTTTCTCAATCTCTGTGATTTTACATGCAAGCCTACTTAAATGTACCAAAACAGAAACAAATCTCCAGATAGTAAGCGAAACCTTAGAAAATATCTACAGCATTCAGCAATCTGATTAAAAAACTTGAAGGCACTTTTAGCAAAAAAATATATACCTGTCATAACTGCGGTCATAATCAGGGTCTGTTCGGTCTTTTTCCCTGTCCCTAAAAATCGCTACCCTAGAAGAACTACTACCTATTTCCCTGATGCTTTTCTCCCCATCCACACCAAAGCTTCTAGAAACTTCATCCTCATTGGCATTCAAATTCCTTCCATCAGAAACAACTTGGCCCGACAACTCTCCTAATTCGGAGCTACTAAATATGCGGGCCCGGGCTTTGTCGTAATCCTCCTTCCTCTCCTCAACCGATCTCGCTGGACTGCGATTGTTATGCCCCAGTTCACTGGAATCGGTTAAAGAAGCTTTGGGCCTTGGCTTTAGGACAATCTTGATTTTGTCAAGTTTGTCAGTTTCAGATTCATTAGCTGGCACGTTCGACAGGCAAAAGGCGGGAAATTTGCTCTCGGGGTTTTTTATGACCAAAATCCGAATACCCTGGCCATCCACAGAGCAGTCCTGAACCATAGTTTGTAGACCATAATGTTGAGAAACTCGGTGGGCTGCAAGACGGAGGTACGAAGTAGGAAAGTGTGGAAACTCAAATTGATGTAAATTAGAGTTTTGAAGGAATTTCTGGATATCGAGCTCCATACGCAAAACTGACAGAATCAGGCACGTGCAGAACAAAGAATTAGTAATTATGATATCTAAAATAAAGATACCCAAAACTGATAAAGAAAATAATCAAAATATCTAATGAACGCCAACTATCATAGGGAGTTGCACTTCAGAATATAAAGGGCTTTTC
Organism: Striga asiatica; assembly: GCA_008636005.1. Classification (NCBI taxonomy): domain Eukaryota; kingdom Viridiplantae; phylum Streptophyta; class Magnoliopsida; order Lamiales; family Orobanchaceae; genus Striga; species Striga asiatica. Next base: position 428,983 of record BKCP01005406.1, on the reverse strand, counting down.
AAGAGAAGAAAAAAGACAATGTTGAAATTCGCAGGGTATAGAATTCAAGTGCCATAGTTATTTAAATTAAATATCTGCATCTTGTTTGTTAATACTAAATCATTTGTTAACAATTGCAATTAACCCAAAACTACATCAAGTCGACAAGATATTGAGATAAAAAACTTTACGAAAAAAAGGTCTCCACTTATCGTTTCTCCCTGCCTCCATGACTACAAGCTTACAGGTTGATATCTACCCATGTTTACTACCAAACCAATTTGTGTTTCCTACTAAAATCCATCAACAACAAAGCTTATCACTAACCCGAAACAAATCCCAACAACTATCAATAAAAGAATACAACAAACGGAGACTAAATTCTCGCATTTCCAAATTCTGTTCACCCAAACATTGTAATTCTATCACAGTATTACCATTTTCTAAAGATAAATAAGCTCAATCACTACAAAATTCAGCTTTCCCCACCCCAGATCTACATCAGTTCAGCAAAACACCAATCCCGCCCAAAACAAACTTCAATTCAAAAATCAACCCTCCTCAGATCTAAAAAAGGCATCGAACTCCAAGCAGTTCCAAACCCTAACTACACATACGGCAAGTAAACAACTAAATAATCGATTCACAGCTCACAAAACAGAAAACCACACAAATATTGAACTCAAGAAAAAAAGGTAACAAAAACCCAACTTGTCAACCGATGACGAGGGTTCTGAAGGGCCTCCACCAAAAACGGATCCACCATCGAGACGTAAGCCGGCGGAGCATCCGTCCGCTCGGCGACGGCGCCGCTGCCGTCGGATTCAACAGCTGATTGGGAAGTCACATCCATCTCTGTATATATTAAACACGAGATACAAGAAACAAAATACGTATATACGCACACAGATACAGGTACTAGCAGAAAAACATGCGAAGGTTCCTCCAGGCAAAGAGGAAAAAAGGGTGGAATCGAGAAAAGGAAAAACCCTTTTCTCGAATTTCCTGTAATTTTCTAATCCGAGAGAGAGGAAGAAGATACCAGTGGTTGGGTTATATGGAAATTTGCTATTTTTCTCATCAATTTTTTTTTTTTCTAGGGATTTTTTATTTTTGTTTTGTAGGGCCAAAAAATTCCAGAATAGGACAGAATTTGGAGGGCATGGAAATTGCTGGAAATATCCAATCCGTGCTGATTTATAGGGTTTGCAAGAATATAGGCAGATATATGTATTGCTAGAAAAATATATCAATTTAATGTTAAGTTTAACTTAACAAGAATTGCTGAAATTACAAGACTATTGAGCATATGTACTAGGGAAAAAAAATCACATTTCATATGTGAATGTTTTTAATCATAGTCTCAAACCAAATATAAACATTATATTATATTTGTAATGATAGTTATATTAACATGTGATGAATTATTTTTATCCGGTTTATATGTTAATTAATTGTTCATTGACAAATATAAGGTAGGCATCATTATAAACTTATGATTTCGATTCACAATCAAATTCGGTCATAAAGTAGAGCTCATATAATTGTACTTAAAACCAAAGTAAATCCATACTTCAGACTTTTGTCCAACTCAAACTATAATAATAATAATTAGAAAAACCAAAATTAATTCAAAGACTTTATAATGCCTAAATCAGAATTATACCGTGTGGAACTGTGTTTGTCCATATTTTAAATCCACCGACCCCTACACCCACCCCGAGATTTTGAGGATTATTAAAAAAAAAAAAGTTAACTTTATTACATTGCCATTTCTAACAAAACTGAGATGCAAATTTGTAAAGAAACATAAATATATTGATAATAAAAACAATGCAATGAGTAAATTTGAAAACTAATCATCATACATCAACACCAGTTGCACTATCGTGTTCCTAGGCACACCTTGCTAGGTGTGCCATGCCCGATTTGCACGCGCGAGCCAAGTCCAAAAAAAGTGGTGAAAAGGGTTTTATTTAACGTGAAAACCACGCGCCTTTCACATCAAAACTTTTGCTCATTAATTATTTTTTTTTTCCAATTTTGCCGGCATCGTGCCTCGATTTTCAAACCGTCTTCTCCCCCAACTGCAACTGCAACTCCTCTTCATTCTCACCATTGTTTTCTCTTAATTTTCTCTGTTTCACAAGCAAAAGTTCCCGGAGAAGATAATTTTAAGTGAAAAACGCTCAATTTCCGACAATCTCTACTTCCCAGGTAAGATTTCTTTGCTTTTCATGTCGATTTAATTTCAATTTCATAAATTTTAAATGTTAAACTTAGAAATGAGAAACCCTACTTCATGGCAGATGGAAAACGAGACATTGCGGAACATGCTGGTATGTATTTTGTGCCTTGGGTTGAAACCATTCCGATTAGAGATTCAATTCACTTGCCAAAACCCTATTTTCAATTTCAAATTTCTGTGCCTAGGGTTTAAAGTAGTCATTCTAGAAGATTGTATAATGTGTTATAAATTTTTTTCCACACAGGATAAAATTAAAGGCCGTAGGAAAAATAGGTCGAAACAACGGCCAGAAAATGTTGGTGAACGGTATGTCCGCCTTGTTCATCTTCATTCGTATATTGGTTCATTTGAACATGTTCAATTTTCTTTTAAACATATTCATTTTCTTACTACACATGTTCATTTCGTTGCTATACATGTTCAAAGAACATCTTATATAGAATGTAGACATGTTCATTTTGTAATTGAACATGTTCATTATTCAATAGAACAAGTTCATTAAATACTGAAACATGTTCATATCATACTGTAACATGTTCATTTTATGTTTGAACATGTTCATTATACAATTTAACATGTTCATTGTATACTGTAACATGTTCATATTATACTGTAACATGTTCATGATATTATTTTTGTAGAAAAAGGAAAGCTGATAAGAGTAAGCAAACTGAAAGAAAGAAGCCAAAATTAACCTATGAAATAAAAGAAGAAGGGGGATTCTTAAATAGAGTTTCCCCTCTAGCGTTGTACAAATTTTTCAAAGACTTGGATGACCGACAGAAAGAAGATGTAAAGAGTGTAGGTTTTGGTCATCTTCTCGACATGAAGATTACACAAATTGCGCCACCAAATCTTTGTTATTACTTGGTCACACAGTACAGGTAATTTGTGAAATTTGATTTTCATTATAATGTACATGTTATTTTCATTCTACTACATGTTCATTTTCTTATTAAACATGTACATCACATTATATCACATGTTATCACAGGTATGCCAGTAACACACTCATTCTCCGCGGTAATAGAGAGATGAATATTACCGCCGAAGATGTTGAGGCTGTTCTGGGCCTACCGAGAGGACCAAAAGAGGTCATTGAGGGTGATTGGTATGACAAAGATGAACAATATAATAAGATGCTTGGGGATTTCAGGGAGACCTTTGGTTTTAAGCGTACGGCTGGAGCTCCAACAGCCAAAAAGCTGGTGCAATATTTAACTGGAAAGGACGTTGAGAGAGGACAGAGAGTCTATGGAGATGACTTTAAAAGAATTTTCGTGATTGCTGTGGTGTCCCTATTTCTCTGGAGAAATAGGGGCCAAGAATGCAAGTTTAGATTGCTCAAATCGTTGCGAAAACCGTCTGACATCATCAATTACAATTGGTGCCAGTATGTGTTACAAGCTCTTTCTGAATCGGTCAAGATGTGGAATGAAAGTGGTGGAGAGGCCCATTTTAATGGTCCACTCACTTTCTTGGTAGTATGCTATCTGGACAGGGTCCAGTTTATGAACAAGACTTATGTACCCCGGAAATTCCCTGCTATTGCTTATTGGACAAATCAAGCAATTTCCAAGAGAGTTAGGGAAGAGCAGAGTGGCCAGGGTTTTGGGATGGGGTTAATACTTGATCCCATCAAACCACCAAGAGATGGAGCGGATCAAGCAGCCACATTAGCTGATGAACATGTGGTCGAGGTAAATTCTGTTCATATGTTTCTACAACATGTACATCTTATCAGACAACATGTTCACAAAATAATAGAACATGTTGATCTTTATTCTAAAACATGTTCATCCCTTCATACAACAACTTCATCCCTTTAACCAACATGTTCATCTCATTGTAAAACATGTTCATATCATAATGTATCATGTTCATATAATAATATAACAGCTTCATCTCATACAAGTTTTTTTCCTAAAAACAAACAAACAGCAAGAAAATTTGGTTGAAAGGTTTGAAAGGGCTATGACAAATATAGCACCATTCGTGTCTGAAGTTCGAGAGGTGTGTGAAAGGGCAAAGAGCTCGGATTTGGGTGCTGCCCTCATTATTCATCATGCACTTCAGAACCATGCATCAGTTATCATGAAAATCGCACAAGGTGTTATTGATGTGCAAACAAATGAAGGAATTGATGATGAAATGGGTTTTGATGGACAGGAGCAGGAACAAGATGCAGGTAACATGTTCATTTCATAATAAAACATGTTCATCTTATTGAATGACATATTCATTATCTTAAACATGTTCTTAAGCATGTTCATCTCCATATTTAACATGTTCATTTCATTCTTAAACATGTGCATCTGATTGAATGACATATTCATTATCTTAAACATGTTCTTAAGCATGTTCATATCCATATTTAAAATGTTCATTTCATTATCTAGAAAATGAGGATGAGGAGTCAATTCATGTAGAGGTTGGGGATGAGGTTTTGGTGCAAGAACAAGAAGGAATTGAAAATGAAGTGGCAAATGATCGAGATGAACAGGAACAGGAACAGGAACAAGAACAAGAACAGAATGGAGGTAACATGTTCATTTCTCTCTCAAACATGTTCATCTTATTGCATTATATATTCATTATCTTAGACATGTTCATTATCTTAGAAAATGAGGAAGAGAAAGAGGATGATGATGTGGAAAGAAATGAAGGAATTGAGACTGAAATGGCAACTGATGGACAACAAGAAGCACATGATACAGGTAACATGTTCATTTCGTTCCTACATATGTTCATTTTATTGAGTAACATATTCATTTGGGTCTGAATATTTATTTAATCATTCTAACGGTGAAGGAATTCAATGTGAAGGAATTCAATCTATTTTGTCAGATATTTTCAATGAATATGGGGATGGACAAGACAGTAATAAGGAAGTGGATGAGGATGATGTTGTGGTGCAAGAACGGGAAGGAATTGAGAAAGAACTTGCAACTGATGGGCAACAACAAGCACAAGATACAGGTAACATGTTCGTTGCGTTCTTAAATATGTTCATTTTATTGAGTAACATATTCATTTGGGTCTGAATATTTATTTATGCATTCTGAACTGCAAGGAGATGCTTCAGTGGTAGAAGAGCTGGGAGAGAAGTCTTCTGAAAAAAATGATCTGCAAGGAGATGTTTCGGTGGTAGAAGAGCTGGGAGAGAAGACTCCGGAGAAAAAAGATTTGGAAGAAGAAGAACAAACTGGAGGAGAGAAGACTCCGGAAAAAAAGGATTTGGAAGAAAAAGAACAAACTGGAGGAGAGAAGACTCCTGAAAAAAATAATTTGGAAGAAGAAGCTAGGGGAGAGAAGACACCAAAAACTCCATTTGAGAGAAGATTATTATTTGAAGAGTATATATTTTGTGCTAGTCAAACATTCAACTTGCAAATTGACAAACTAACTAATATTATGAATATTACAGGATGGTTCTTGGAGAAAAAGGCAATAAGGACAGCGATTTGGATCCCCCTTTCCTATCAACTCCCTTCTGGAAAGGGCATGTTGAAATCAGAGGCAAGTGCACTCTGAAGGAAAGAGCATTTTGGAACTTTATAATGGAAGGGGACAACGACAATGCTGAAAAAACCACGTATGTTCATTTTATTCTGTAACATGTTCATCCGGTTGTATTAAATGTTCATTAAATTATATAACATGTTCACTTGTTGTATATAATGTTCATTACATTATATAACATGTTCATCTGGTTGTATACAATGTTCATTATATTATATAACATGTTCATCCTTTCTTTGTGTAACTGTTACAGAGAAGTCATCTTTGAAGGATTACAACTGGCCTGCACAAGAGAGGATTTCAAGACCTTGAACCTTGGAGAGTATATTTCATCAACAATTGTTGATGCTTGGGCGATGCACTTGAATTTCAGATTCCACAGCTTGAATAAAAATAAAAATAAATTCTGCTTTACAACCAATGTCATGGTAAGAATCCATATGTGATGAAGTACTAACACCTCGGCATATCTCTTACACTAAACATTCGACATACTTTGTAGATGGGATTGTCCTTACAATCAATGAGTAACAGAGATCCGAATGAATATGTGAGGGAAGCAGCTGCAAGGATGGATGTCGAGTTCGCAGAAGAAGGGCTTTCAAATCATGATATCAAGAATATCAGCCATGTAAGTAAATAGAACATGTTCATCTCATTATAAAACATATTCATCTTAGTGTTAAACATGTTCATCTTACATTGGTCTGTTCCATTTTTCAGCTTATTGTCCCAGTCTATTTTCAGACCCACTTCTATCTCTACTGTTTGGACTTTGAAAATAAAAAACTAGGCATTCTTGATAACTTGGATACAGTGTTGAGGGGAAATGTGCCACTTCAAAACAAGTATGGCGGAACTAACGATTTCTTGGTAAGACTTGACTATTTCAACTTACATTCTATATAGTTTTTTTATTGTTTAACAAAAACAATTATTAATTCTGGCATCAACAAACAGAAAAAGGTCATTCAAGCGTACAGAAAAATGTACAAGAAACCCTTCAAGACCCCGTTCAACAAGCTTGCCTTGAAACTGGTGAACATGCACTGCGCAGATTCAACAAACTCAACGGACTGCGGAATATATGCAATGCATCACATGTCCAAATATGTTTGTGTGCATGCAGATGGCCATGATTGCGGATTCCCTGTGATAGGCAGTGATTCAGTAATATTTTTCATCCTAAATTTTTAATGTTTACATGAGTTGCATGTTACAAGTCAAACTGATGTTGATTATATTGTCCATTTCAGAGGAAAAAGGTCCACATGAAGAACAAGTTGGACACTTTGCGGGTGAAGTACTTGGCCAAATTGATCGAGTCTCCAATAAACAAGAAATCAGATGTTGTCCGAGAGGATTTGAGTAATTATTTCGCTGAAAAGACAATCGAGTGATAAATGAACAACTTTGATAGATGTAGTGTTAGTTCTCTGTTTGTTCGGTTTTGATAAACATGTTGGTTCTTTCCTTGTGTTAGTTCTCTGTTAAGACAAATATTTAGTGTTAAACATATTCATAATATTAAGAAACTTCTTCATTTTACAAAGTAACATATTCATTTTACAAATCAACATACTCATTTTACAAATCTACATATTCATTCTACAAATCAACATATTCATTTTACAAATCAACATATTCATTTTACCAGGAAAGGCGTTCATTTTACAAATCAACATATTCATTTTGCCAAGAAAGGCGTTCATTTTACAAAGTATAATCGAGTCAAATTATAGTATATTCAAGTGAATTCTAGTATAATCGAGTCAAATTATAGTATATTCATTTTTCAAATAAACATGTGCATTTTACCAAGTAACGTATTCATTTTACAAAATAACATATTCATTTTACCAAGAAACGTATCCATTTTACTAAGTATAACTGAGTCAAAATTAGTATAATCTAGTCAAACTTAGTATAGTCGAGTCAAATTATAGTATATTCAAGTGAATTCTAGTATAATCTAGTCAAACTTACTATAGTCGAGTCAAATTATAGTATATTCAAGTAAATTCTAGTATAATCTAGTCAAACTTAGTATAATTGAGTCAGATTCTAGTATAATCTAGTCAAACTTAGTATAATAGAGTCAAATTATAGTATATTCAAGTGAATTCTAGTATAATCTAGTCAAACTTACTATAGTCGAGTCAAATTATAGTATATTCAAGTGAATTCTAGAATAATCTAATCAAACTTAGTATAATTGAGTCAAATTCTTGTATAATCTAGTCAAGCTTAGTATAATTGAGTCAAATTCTAGTATAATCTAGTCAAACTTAGTATAATAGAGTCAAATTATATTATATTCAAGTGAATTCTAGTATAATCTAGTCAAACTTAGTATAATCGAGTCAAATTATAGTATATTCAAGTGAATTCTAGTATAATCGAGTCAAATTATAGTATATTCATTTTTCAAATAAACATTTATATTTTACCAAGTAACGTATTCATTTTACAAAATAACATATTCATTTTACCAAGAAACGTATCCATTTTACTAAGTATAACTGAGTCAAACTTAGTAGAATCTAGTCAAACTTAGTATAGTCGAGTCAAATTATAGTATATTCAAGTGAATTCTAGTATAATCTAGTCAAACTTAGTATAATCGAGTCAAATTATAGTATATTCAAGTGAATTCTAGAATAATCTAGTCAAACTTAGTATAATTGAGTCAAATTCTTGTATAATCTAGTCAAGCTTAGTATAATTGAGTCAAATTCTAGTATAATCTAGTCAAACTTAGTATAATAGAGTCAAATTATATTATATTCAAGTGAATTATAGTATAATCTAGTCAAACTTAGTATAATCGAGTCAAATTATAGTATATTCAAGTGAATTCTAGTATAATCGAGTCAAATTATAGTATATTCATTTTTCAAATAAACATGTGCATTTTACCAAGTAACGTATTCATTTTACAAATTAACATATTCATTTTACCAAGAAACGTATCCATTTTACTAAGTATAACTGAGTCAAACTTAGTATAATCTAGTCAAACTTAGTATAGTCGAGTCAAATTATAGTATATTCAAGTGAATTCTAGTATAATCTAGTCAAACTTAGTATAATCGAGTCAAATTATAGTATATTCAAGTGAATTCTAGTATAATCGGGACAAACGAATTCATTTTACCAAGAAACGTATTCATTTTTCAAATAAACATGTGCATTTTATTAAGTAACGTATTCATTTTACAAAATAACATATTCATTTTACCAAGAAACGTATCCATTTTACCAAGTATAACTGAGTCAAACTTAGTATAATCTAGTCAAACTTAGTATAGTCGAGTCAAATTATAGTATATTCAAGTGAATTCTAGTATAATCTAGTCAAACTTACTATAGTCGAGTCAAATTATAGTATATTCTAGTAAATTCTAGTATAATCTAGTCAAACTTAGTATAATAGAGTCAAATTATATTATATTCAAGTGAATTCTAGTATAATCTAGTCAAACTTAGTATAATCGAGACAAATTATAGTATATTCAAGTGAATTATAGTATAATCTAGTCAAACTTAGTATAATTGAGTCAAATTCTTGTATAATCTAGTCAAACTTAATATAATTGAGTCAAATTATAGTATATTCAAGTAAATTCTAGTATAATTTAGTCAAACTTAATATAATCAAGTCAAATTATCGTATATTCAAGTGAATTCTGGTATAATCGAGTCAAATTATAGTATATTCAAGTGGATTCTAGTATAATCTAGTCAAACTTAGTATAATTAAGTCAAATTCTAGTATAATCTAGTCAAACTTAGTATAATCGAGTCAAATTATAGTAGAGTCTAGTTGACATGTTCATTTTACAAATAAACATATTCATTATGTTAATTAACATATTTCTTCATAGAATATCAACATATTCATCGCGTTAATAAACATAATCATCTCATAACCTAACATATTCATCTTATAATTTGAAATGTTTATTTTATAAATAAACAAATGCATCGAGTTAAGAAACACATTACTTACAAAATCAACATACAACATGTGCAAAATCAACATGTTCATCGGGTTAATACACATGTGCATGTTGCAAAAGACACATGTTCATATGAAAACAAAACATGTTCATAGAAAACAAAAGGTATCTTGAGAGGCCATGTTCATGACCGGAGGATTGTATCCAGAGCCTCTAGGATCATCTTGAGAATCTTGGTTAGGAGGAAAAGGATGCACAAACCGTCCAACAAATTCAGGGTTTGTAGAAAAGACCCGGTTAAACATGGTGTTCCTATTCCTCAATGAAGCTCGTTTCTTGTGCTTCCCCTTTGATTGTCTTGAAATTTTCTCCACAGTACTTTTCCGTCGAATGTTTCGTTCTCCTCTAGGCCTCAATTTCTCTGGATCGTTAACATTCGCGGCAGAAGATTTCGCGGTACAAGACGGTTCACCTGTAGCTAATGAAGAAAAATGAGACTCTATCCGATCAGACATGGATCTCAAACATTCATCAACAATATCTTTGGCATTTTGATCCATTTCACTCGATGAAACAATCTTCAGAAACTGGCATATTTTGTCGGATCTCCAAAGGCATGCACCTGAAATGAACATATTTGATTCAGTAATGAACATGTGTTCAATACTAAATGAACATGTTCTATTGTATTATGAATATCATGCACATGTTTCAGTAAGGCACGAACATGTTTCAATACAAAATGATCAAGTTCTATTGTATAATGAATATGTACCTGGCACATGGTAACCCGCAGAATATTGGGTTCCCTCCAAGTCTAAACGACAATTCAAATTGGCATTCCGACGCCACCTTGGATGTACATACATATCCGGAACTCTTTCGACATTAAAAACGATGTACACCCTAAGACAGTGGCAGCAAAGGAAACCAACCTCCGAAAACAAATCACATGAACACCTAACCTCATGAGAAGTTAAGTTGAAATTTACTTGGTGCTTGAACACATCCACATTTGCCCTTTGAACATAGCATAAAACAACATTCCCATTATTTCCAATTCCAATGCTTTGTGGTGCTCCAACGACTTCCATCTTGCACGAAATTGCAGCTATATACAGTTGCTCAAAATGAATATATGCTTCAATTGTGTACAACTCACGAACATTAAGGAGTAGGGAATTATCAGGGAATTGACATTCCACACGGCCATTGTTGCACCGAAAGTCATCTTTATTCTCCTTCTCTCTCCACTCCTCAAGAACTTTGACAAAATGAGAATAAAAGCCACACAATCGAGCAGTCTTGGGAAGTTTCGCCGAAATTGAGTTGTTTGTTGATTCACTCCTTTGGGATGACAATATACCACCAGAGAAATGAGTTTTGTTAAAGGCTGGACACCATTTGTGACGATTTGAATACAACCGCTTCAGCCATTTATCATCAGCGCAATTGTATGTATCACACATACTGAAGTATCAAGAACAATGTTACAGTATGAAATGAATATGTGTAATTGTATACTGAACATGTTCGTATAAAAAATGAGCGTTTCTAATGAACATGTTCGTATACTAGAGGAATATGTTCATATACAAAATGAATATGTTTAATAACTAAATGAGTATTTATTTATACAAAGTGAACATGTTTAATAACTAAATGAATATTTTTGTATACAAAGTGAACATGTTTAAAACAAAATGAACTTTTTCTACAAAAATAAAATCATGAACATGTTACAGTATGATATGAAAATGTTTCATTACAAAATGAACAAGTTCAGTTTTCTAATGAACATGTCTACATTCTATTTGACATGTTCTTTGAACTTTTCTAAAACACAGAATAAGCACCTATTTAATATATGACAATGTTTCAGTATGATTTGAACATGTTTGATAAATAAATGAACATGTTTTTATACGAAAATTAATTTTATCTACAAAAATTATTATCATGAACAAGTTACAGTGAGAAATGATCATGTTTCATTATGAAATGAACATGTTTAATTGTAGAATGAACGTGTTCAAATATAAATTGAATAACTCACTTTTTCCAATAAAAATCGAATTCCGGTATTGTGTCCGTTGATCTCAAAACCAAATGAAAAAGATTGATGAAACCGGGCATTATCCGAAGATACTGAATGTGCTTTTTTGAATTCTCGTCAATATGCCAGGTGCATAAGCGATGTCGGGATTGCGTTAACACCAATGGAATTGCAGCTGCCATGGCTGCATCTTCATCGGTCATTATTGTGGCAGGCTGCTTCCCACCCATTGACTTCAGAAATTCATCCAACAACCACTGAAATGAATCCTTGTCCTCATGAAGCAAAAAACCAACACCAAACATAATGTTTCTCTTGTGATGGTTCATCCCTGTAAATGGAGCACATGCAAGATTGTACTTAACTGTCCTATGAGTAGTATCAAATACAACTAAATCACCAAACACCTCATAATCCTTCCTCATGCGAGAATCCCTCCAAAAAATGGAACACAATGATGCTGTATCCTTATTCAGATCATAATTAAAATAAAATCCATCTTCCCGGGCCTGTCTTTCTTTCAATATATTAAGTAGGCCATTTGCATCACCGCCTTCCCAAATTCTCCGTTCAACCTTTGCAACGTGGTTACGGGCATCAACTATTGTATAGGGCATATTTTGAACACCACGAGCTTGATCTGAAAGAACCCTATAACCAACGGTAACACCAACTCCACTAGCTTTTAATTGTGACAAATATGCTACATCATTCGAAGGCATATCCCTGTGAGAGCGAAAATAGCGGGCTTGATTGCATGGAACTAACTCATGGTTGTGTTGATCCACTTCTTGCTCCACTATCCAATTAGCACCATCAAAAAGAAGTTGAATCATTGCCTTGCAACCAACCCGCGTTTCCAATTTTGTATAACTCCTCTCTTTGTCCACTTTTCTTTTAAACCCTTGCTTATTGCAACAAAATTGTTTCCAATATACATTATTATCCTTCTTCTTTCTTGACTTGAATTTTCTAACTCCAAAACCATGTCTCTTCGCATATGAATTGTAGAATTCATAAGCATCTTCCAAGGAATTAAATTTCATCCCAAGCAATTTTTCATCATCGATCTCTACAAAAATATGAATATGTTCCGGTTAGAAATGAATATGTTGAGTTAAGAAATGAACATGTATGCATTCCATATCGAACTTTTCCAAAACAAAGAGAATAAACACCTATTTAATATATGAACATGTTCAATACAGAAATGTACATAATTATATAAAAAATGAACATGTGTGAAAACAAAATGAAATGAACATGTTTAAAACCAAAATGAACTTTTTCTACAAAATAAAATGAACATGTTTATATACAACAATGAACATGTGTTTATGAGTATCTTTCAGTATGAAATGAACATATTTGATTGTAGAATGAACATGGTTTCTGAATTACCTTCGCCTTCACCATTGGCTTCATCAATGGATATTACCGCGGTTTCATTACAATCAACATGTTCATCGTCATCATCAAGCGATATTACCGCGGTTTCATTACAATCAACATGTTCATCCTCAAATAAATAAATTATTTCCGGATTGCAAGACCCAACTACACTTTTTTCCAGATTGGAAGACCCAACTACACTTCCATCTCCAAAATGAACATGTTTATCCCCCAGATTAAAATGAACATGTTCATCATCTTCATCAAGCGATATTACCGCAGTTTCATTACAATCAACATGTTCATCCTCAAATAAAGAAATTGTTTCCGGATTGCAAGACCCAATTACACTTTTTTCCAGATTGGAAGACCCAACTACACTTCCATCTCCAAAATGAACATGTTCATTCTCCATATTAAAATGAACATGCTCATTTTCAATATTACAAAACCTAGGGGATGCGTCTACATCTTGTAATATCACCATCGGAAAATTCAGTTTTGCAGAAGATAAAATCGACAATTGCCTTCAGGAGAGAAAATATGGAGTGAAAGAGGATTTTTTGCCTTGATAAATGAGCCCAATTTTGGCGGAAGGAAGCTCTACTTTTTACCGCCTTTTTCTTCTCTCTCTCTCTCTGCGCGTGGGAAAGGATTTGGACATGATTTTCATTTTAAGGCCACGCTCCTTTTTCTTATGTGCATTCACTCTCTCCCTTGGTACACCTAGCAAGGTGTACCTAGGTGCACGTAAGTATTTGCGCATCAACACAGTCATGGGCATATGAAGTTTGGTATTTCACAACTTCACGCGCAGTTGGTATAAGAAGCTTCTGGAAATTTCAACTAGGGCTTAAACCAGAGACGGCTCTTGGGGCAAGCAAAATAGGCAGCTGCCTAGGCCTCCATTTTGGGCGCAAATACTTAGGTGTGTCCTGATACACCTACCAAGGTGTGCCACAAATGAACATGTTATGTTACAAAATGAACATGTGTAAATCATGTTTGCACATGTTTATTTTGTAACATAACATGTTCATTTTAAATTGCCCTGACACACCTATGTGCCAGGGCACACGGTAGTAGCACTGCATTTTGGGAGGCTTCACATTGTTTTTTTTTTTTTTGTTTTTTTTTTTTTAATGGTATGTATTTGTTTGGGTTTGCCCCATTCACAAAATTATTAAAGTCAATTAAAAGTTAGAGATATTAAAATAATTACTGCTCCTCTTCTCCCCTTCAAGTTTCATCCAAGAGAAAAATAAAATACATTAAGGAGTATATTATTTCTTGATTCAAATCACTTACATCTTGAGCGTATTATTTCTAACTTCACGTATTACATATAGAAATTTCAAGCTTTGAATTCAATTCTTTTTTGTGCTAATTATATTTTAAATAATTACTGTTCTTTTAATTTATAATTTTTGTTAATTATTATTGTGATCAAATTTATTAATGTATTATTCTCTGATTAGATTTTTTATATGAGTTATGACATACAAAAGCAAATTCAATACGGGACGTTTGAAAAGGAAAATAAAGAAAAACAAGAGATACTAACAAAGTGAGATACTAACAAAGTCTATCGTCTGATGTATGGATAGATATGTAAAACCTAGTACTTGTGTAGTAGAAGTTAAAGTGTTTGATTCTATTGAAATTTTGCAAGAAGTAACTGATACGCCCCTAGTTGAAATTGATCGAGATTTAACGTATCATATTTATTTAGATGATAATGATAGAAGGGTTGACGTTTTTGAAAAAGAAAATAATAAATTAGAGAATGCAAATGATATCGAGAAGATAAATAATAACCTATATACTAATTGTGACAATTCGAATGACTTGTTCAACTTCAGGATATTGGGAGGATAATATGCCTCAAATATATTAATTTTTTTTAAGTTGAGAAATAGTGATTAGAGTTACTAATGTCGTGTATCCTATTAACGATAAAGGTTGAAGTTTCAATGATAAACTCTACAAACGATCTTTGCTGAATGCAGAAAACAAAATAGTTTGGAAACTTGATTATAGTGACTTGATCGAAAATTTTTGAACAAAAGAGCATGAGAAGGTTGTAAGTTTGTGTTATTTTAGTTTACTTTTGTTTTTCATATTAATTGTATTTTCTTATTTATTATTAGCAATGTTTAATACTATTTGTTTAATTAAAAATTTCAAAATATAGAAATACGATTACGGGCCACTCTTAAGAATTTGTCTGGGGCCTCCAAATTTCTGGAGACGGCCCTGGCTTAAACCTTGTGCTAAAATTATAGGCTGCAAATAGATTTATAAGTTGAATATAGCCAACAAGAGCTACTACACTCAAACTACTTCAATGTTGATGTTATACACCAATGGTTTCTCGAGTTTTAAGTCGGTCGTGTGGACGTGGACTAAAACAAACGAGTTGGACTTGAAATTTATCGAAAAAAAAAGATGTGGACCGTATATTTTGTGATAGACGAACGGTGATGAACGTAAACTAGATGTAGAGCTCTTATATTTGTGTCTTCTTCCGTGTAAACGAGTATTGCTCGAGCCATCAATATTGACAAGCAGAACTTTAGCCTTAGCAAGTTGAAATCGAATTTTAACGAATTGAACTGTAAAAAATTATATAAAAAAATCATCTTTTCGTGTCTTATCGAGCCAAGCCGAGGGTCTAATACAGAGTGTTCGACCCCACAAGTGACTGTAGTGCAGGTTTTTTTTACCATTGATCAACACACACATGGGTGCATGTCGATCCAACGGTAAAAGTTAAAAACCCATTGACTATATATTAAGATGTACCCACTGCCTGCCACAAGAAGAGTCAGTCACCAAATAATGTCACTAACCAATTCACAACCTAAGAGAAGCATTCATATTTTTCTCGCAAAAACCAGCAACGACAATATAAATATCATTACACATCTGTCAAAATAAATCAACACAATTACACCTCAACAAAATGAAAAAGGCGGTAAAAGAAAAGAAAAGAAAAGAAAAGAAAAAAGGAAAAAAGTCCACAAGTGTGTGACTTTAAACTTCAATTTCTAGCAGCAATATTTACACCTCAAAAGAATCGAGTATGGCTTGCAAAGTCTTCTCGGACGATTGCCACTGCTTATCGCTTGCACTGGCGACAAAGAGAATCACAGTGCTTCCTTTTGCTGTTGCCTTTGCGAGATTGTGTGTTCCTGTGAGAGCGTATGGAGTCTCGAGCACATATTTGTAGTACTACATTTGTCAAATGCAGTAAAAATTAAAAAACATAAAATAAAAAAATCAATCGTTTCTAAGTATCACAAAAATTGATAACCCCCCCTAATCAAAAGTTAACACTATCGTATAAAACAAGTAGTTGATCATCAAAGGAAGCACACGAATACGATATGAGAAGAATACAAAGTTTTCCCAAAGAATCCAATCATTTCTAACCAATCACTTCTTTTTTTTTTAAACTCAAATCTAACTCAACTTTAACTCAACTACACCATCCTCAATGTTATCAATAATAATTCAATAACACCAGTCATCACTCAATCATTCTTATGCATTACATCAATTTTAATAATTTTACATCAAATCAACTTTAATAATTTAATTTCAGATATTAACTCAAAATCCACTAAAAATTAACTATACAAAACTAAAAAATCCAAACAAAATCAAAACATCTCATATCCAAACAGCATCTTACCGTTTGGTCTCCTCGTTTTTCAATAGAAGTTTCTAGAAGCTCATCAGGGTCGAGCGTGTTACCAGTGACAAACGGACCAAGAGAAGCAATGACTTTTTCCGGGCTCCCTATATCTTCGATATTCGCGTTTGGCTTGTTCGTCAGTCGAATCAAGGGAGAAGCCACCACTTGGATTTTCCCCTGTTTTTCGTCTTCGAATTTCACCTCAACCCATGGCTCGGCACATTTAGGCTGGCAATAGTTACCCGAAAGTATATTAGCTACACGCATTTGTTTCCAACTCGGGGGCAAGATGAACTTGTAGGGCTGTACATTTCCTGCAGTGAGCTATATTCAGAAGTTTATTATAGAGTAAGGGTGATTTGACTTTTGAGGAAAGAAAAATGAAAAGTGAATATTATTATGAAATGGAAAACTAAATAAATGGAAAGAAAACAAACACTTCAATTTGAACCCAAGTTGAAGATAACATTTTTCACTTCCTACTGATGATGATTGCATCTTAACAATGCCATTTTCACCCATCAAATGCCCATATTGAAGTCCTTCAACCATTTAAACCAGCAAGATAATATTTTGTATTTTCGATTATTACACGTCCGATATACTTGCAAGGTTACAGTATTTGGGGTGTTCACTAATGGGTCTCCCAGTAAATAAGAAAAAAAGTTTATAATTGATTTACCAGATCAAGATCCTCTAAACATAATTAATTTCAAAGAAACTTTTGAACTCTTTAAAAATAAGTAGTACGGATACCTAAGAGTAACAGTTAGTCAATCATACTTTGTCAACAAATATTCATACTTTCAAACTTAAATGTCATACTCTAAAAAAATATGATATTTCTCAGTATAAGTCTATATAAGTCTGTATTTTGTTCAAAAAATATGACGGGTCGACCTGTTAGGGAGCCTCACACAAGAATATGTGTAAAATAAGATATCAATGGTATGCTCAATCATAATTCCAAAACATAAATGCCAATTAATCTGATAGAAACAAAAAATGCCATTAATTAAAGAACTCACTCTAACATCTCTATCCTCAAAATGGAATCTTTATAACACCAAAACCTACAAAATGTCCTCTTTATTGATTTCAACTTTCAAGTGTCTAGTAATTCAAAGTTGAAATTCTATTCCAAAATCTCATAATGCTAATCAATGCCAACAAAATCACATATTTTTGTTTTTTTCTTCCAAACACACTCTCCTCNAGAGAGTGCAAAAAATAACATTCTAATCCCATCAAACATGAGAAATTTAGAAACAAAAATGCATCAATTCAAGAACTCACTCTACATAGCTATCCTCAAAATGGAAGCTTTGTAACACCAAAACCAACAACTGAAAACACAGCCAGCTTGAAACTTGAAACCCAAAACCCAAAATAAAGAGCTGATCTTTACTGATTTCAACTTTTAAGTTCCTAATGATTCAAAACTGAACTTCCATCCCAAAATCTCACAATACCAGTTAATGCCAACAAATTCACATATATTATTGTTTTTTTTCCTTCCAAGCACACTCTCCAATCAAGTAAAATACATATGCACAATCAAGAGATTACAAATAAACAACATTATAAAAATTTTGAAATTTACCCGCACGAAGAGCAGGGGTGTCCTTGGGAGTGGCCGCGAAGAGGACGAAAGATGGGTCGGCCGGAGACGGCGGGAGGTAGGACCCCACCTCGACCTCTTTCGCCGTGACCGGCGAAATCGGAGAAATCACGAGGGGCGCCCCCACGGCCATTGACGAGCCCATCAAGAATTCTCTTCTCGAGATGACGGGACTTTTGCGGGTGGGTGAAAATGGGGTTCTCGAGGTGGGATTTGCGGCGGAGAGAGTGGCGGAGAGTGATAAAGAAGGTGCGGCGGCCGCCATTTTTGGTGGAGGTTGATGAGAGAGAAACTAGAGAGAAGGGATTTGAAGGGGGAAGTGATGGTTTGGCATTTGGGCTGCCACTTGTTAGTTTGTTATTATCCGTCTTGGATGAGAGGATAATAATAATAATTATAAATAATAATAAATAATAATATCTCATTAATGTATTTATATGCTTATAGTTATTTTAAGAGTTGATTTTCTTGCATGTATTTGATTTAGCTTTGATCTTGGATCTATTTTGTTATGGATTTCATGTGGTGTATGAATTTGTTGTGCATGTTTTTATTTCAAATTTGACGTCTTTTGGGTACTACATTCTTATGTGGATTTGGGCTAATTCAAGTCTACCCATCTATCATGCCCCATGCATTTTTTATCGCCATGTTTTAATCGTCATATTTTTACTATGAAATAACTTTTATTTTAGTTTATTTACGTTGTTTTTTAGAGTATGACATTTTAGTTTGAAACGGTTAGTTAATATAATTGTCTACTGTTTAGATCCACCACCTAATGGCATCCTTAATGTTTGAGAAAATGAAAAGGATACTTGACAAAATTTTACGAGCACTTGATATTGATTCCTAACTTTTACCTTGTTCTGGTTATGAACTTTTAGTAAGCAATCAAACGAATATGTACAATTATTTGATATCAATTCTTATTTTTCTAAGTACAAAGGCAAAAGCAGTTACCTGTTTCCTTTCTTGTTCAAACATGCTATTAGCTATTTAGGCCTTGAGGATTTGAATTACGCTCTGTACGTGGAGAAAATTGAAGAAAAAAATCGCGATCTTGAAGTCGATTATGTGACGCTTTTCGAACAGAACATCTAAGCAGAGCTCGAGGAAGAAATCGATGGATATGATAAAGAAAAGGCTAAGGGACTTCCAACAGAGAGGGAACTGTCTTTAGAGAGTATAGAGTTAGCCGAGTTTTCTTGCCTTTCATTAGAATATTTCATATCATTAATGCTAGAAATCATTATCAGAAAGTAGTGTCTTGTGCATGGATTCAATTTTACAATCTCTCATTTCCAATATCAGAAATGTAAGTTCGAGCTCAGCTCGATTAATAAAACCAAAGCCTAAAATTCCAAATCCATGCAAACCCCTAATTAAGTTGCTCTCGCATTGATAATACATAAGTTCGATTAGTTGTTCGATCTTGACTTATTTGAATATATGAACGAGTCGAGCTTGAGCTTTCAAGAGAAGAATTAAGTTGTTTCTAGACCAATTCGATTCAAATAAAAATTTCACATCTAATAGTTCCGTAAAAAAATGAAAAAAAAAAAAATGGCCACGCCCCTAATTCTGTATCTTCTCTATATTGAATCAATTGGACACATGTGTTGTGTGTTTAGTGGGAGCAATTAATCAACTTATGGGGCACACCAATTTTCATACAGTGCATCTCCTTTGATATGAAGACTTTCCTTTTTTTATCAATTTTATTAGGTGAAGAAGACAATTGCCACCACTAAAACACATCAACTCAAAGCTTATGAAAATGGTGGTGTGTGTTTCATGATTGGTCCTCAATATAGGAAGAAAAAGAAAATCCATAGAGAAACATTTAACCACATTGCATCATTTACTCTCTTTAATCAATTATGACCATATATACTTTGTGTTTGAGCTAGTGTTTGTGTGACTTGTGAATCACCCTCAATATTCTTGTTCTTATCCACTAAAATCTTTAAATTGGCTACATTTTCATCCACTTTCTTGCTCATTTCTTAGATTTTCATAACAATGGTAGTTTTGTTTTACTCGAGTCACAAAAATTCCAAAAGAGAAAGAAAAATAAACTAAAAGTTTGGATAACTAGCTAGAGTAATGGTGTGGATATTATATGGTTAGTTACCACAATCTATTTACCCATTGAAATGGAATCTCTTAAATAGTTACACTATACAATTTATTGTTAATCACAAATTATTATGTTAGACAGTTGTCAACAGGTCGATACATCATACTATAATAGATTTGCATGTATATCCTAAAAAAATACAAACTCAAAACCAAAATTTCTTTCATACTCCATCTTGATCTCGTTTTGAGTAGAATTTAATATTCAATATGTTTTTATATCATGTTTGGTTTGAGATCTTATAGATCGAAGGAATAACTACATTCAAAATAAATTGTGTTCAATATAGTGTTTGTGATTCCACACAAATTACTATTATCTTATTTATTACTACAAAATATTTTGGAATTAAATTGCAGTAATCATTCTGATTTATTCCTATCACAAAATACTAACAAGGTTTACAAGAATTCAACGACGTTTTGCTCATTGCATGAGGTTTTGGAAACTCACAATTATATATATTCAAACACTGAAACACTACAGCAGAGACCAATATATGAAGCCTCATCCCTAATTCATTCGGTGTAAATATTTGATATTTAAATATTTATCTCATATTTCAGATTCATTGAGTTCCGTAACTTTTTTAACATGACTAGCTACTTTAATTCATATAAAAAACTAAACAAAGAAAGTGATTGGAAAAAAAATAAAAAAAATTACAAAATGTTATTTATATCATCCCCTTAATACTATAGATCTAACTGTTAAGTTGGGTACACTCACAACACGTGGACACTAACGTAATTACTTTATTATATTAACAAAGTAATTACACGACCAATATACAATATTTCACTTATCAAGACCAAAGCTATGACACTCACTCACTTTTTTACTTAGACTCTTGGATGCTTGGATGATGCTTGGAATATTAGGATACATTCCAAATGAGGTGGTCTCCTCTATTTATAGCCACCACCTCCTCTAAAGGAATTCTCTAGAACATCTAATGTCTTGGGTATTCTAGATACTTCTACGAAACTCCTACACACATAACCTTACTACAATTCTCTACAATATTTGGGAAGCTCTAGAAGACTTCACATTACTCTCAAATGTTCCGCATGCTTCTAGATCCTTCTACAATATTCCGGAACATTCCACATTTTTCCAGGTCATTCTAGATGCTTCCAGAACCTTCCACAATGTTCCACGACGTTCCACATTTTTCCAGATTGTTCTAGATGCTTCCAAGTCCTTCCCAAAAGGAGGTGTTGATATTTTAACACTAACTAGCACAACTAAAAAAATAACTATTATTATATAATTTCCACAAAACATACTGTTCACCTCATCACATGTTTAGAACGATCAGTGACTATTTATCAATTATTAGTATTTTATCTTTATATCACATCGTGTTAATATTTTTATTTTATATGCATTCCTAATTCAAAATCTATTTCACTTCTTCTAAAAGAACTCTTTTCAATTTTTAATCTAATGGCCAATATTGCATGAAAACATCTTTCTTGTGGGTCTCATTGATTGGATATGGCTTTAGAAGACAACGTTGTTGATATTGTCTAGACAAAAACTAGTGATTGCTCGACTTGGAAACTCGCATTTGAGTACATGACGTGGTTCATCTCCTACCTTAATTAATAATAAACTACAATCTTAACCTTCATCTTTATTTCATTTAATTAAAGCTTAACTGATCATATAAATTAACATATCAAATATGCTAATTAGTTTATTTGATAACAAGTTTATTTGATTTGATTTTTGGACTCAGAACNTACAACGTGACACTTATAAATTTTGCCTATTTACAATAAAACGCAAATCGAATCTGTTAGTCAAATCAAATCAGCTAATACAATTCGCTATCTGTTATCTTTAATCTGCAATCATCAATCAACTAATTGTCAAAGAAAGTCTATATGACACCAAATTTTATGAAAAAACATAAAATTTTGTACAATTTGAATATATATTGATCAAACGATATGCGGGTACAATCTCTATATGGAATCATCTAATTCTTCTCTTTTTGGATTTTTACTTAATGTCGTGGATCTTCAAGAACACATTTAGATCTTCAAGAGAATTATTGAGAACTATTTAAATTGAGACTTTGATTTATGAAGTGTTGATTTTTTGAACTGTCTTTGATTTATGAGGTGTTGGTTTTTAATATTGTAGTTTTGACATCATTCTCCCACTAACTTACTAGTAATTGGTATCAAATCTACCATCAGCAGGTGCTTGGAATCTGGCATCCTCAGCTAACACATTAAAACATTCCAAAATCCATATCAGCTTTTTTTAGTTTTTCTAATATTTCTTTTTCTTTTAAATATCTTTATCAGCACACAGAGAATATATAGATAATGCATTAAGCCTATTGTCATTAGCGTATATTCCGTGCGTTCGTGACTACACGTAAACATGCGGCTGCAATTTTTTCTATAACAGCAATATTCATGATTATAACTTTCCATATGAATAATTAACTAATTTTATATAGTGGATGTAAAGAAGTAATTAAACGAATAAAAGAAGTATTGGTTCGACTCGTTAAGGTTCGAACTCTAATTTGAATATTAACTAATTCTAATTTGAATTAAGTGAATGTAATGTGTAGCGACAAAGTAATAAGAGATGGAATTAAGAGAAATACAAAATTTAATTGAATATTTGCATAGTGTTTTAAATTTTAACATATCATAATTCATATGTTTGCGTCCGCTTCTATAGCTACCTAAAACACACTATATTGTTCCAAGATTTTTTGCACTTAATTTTGGTAATAAATAACGATATGCCGTGCGAGTAAATTTGTGTGTGGGCCCACAATTATATATATATAATTACACATTTTGTCCTAAATTTTATTATACAATTCCTTGCATAAGATATTGATAGCATCAGCCATCACTAACTCATCTTTTGTTTTGGTAACTATCAAAATCACCTTTCAAAGCATATACGGAACCCACTAAGATATCTATAGTAATATAAAGAGGTTGTTGGAAAAATACAAAAATAGTAACTTTGACTTTAAAAATAAAGTGTTGACTTACTTTTAGTAGAAATTTTGAAAAAAGCACATGTGAATCTTTAGAAATCACATTTAAGGGAGATATCCCAAAAAATGTGGAGATTCTTAAGGTAACAAATTTGAATATTATTAAGGTAACAAATTTGGAGATTCTTATGCCAAAATTTAATTCATTTCATAAATACAAATCTCATTTTTATTGGAAACAAATTTGGAGATTCTTATGCTAAAAAATTAAAATTTTGAATTGAGATATAACAACAATTACGAAATTTTTTTCCATTCAAATTAATGTATCAAATCAAACAAAAAATTGTTCCGAGAATAAGTGATGTTGTATTAAATATTGATAAACTTCAATCCTCTATAAATTATTTATATTTATGAATTTTGTGTGTAAATATATTGATTTTTTTTCCTAAATAATACTAAATTACATTATTTTAGGTCCTAAATCCTACCTTCTTTTCTATTTTTTGGTGGTTTATATTCTTTAATTGAAATAATATTTGACTTATTTGATTAAAACAACTTATTTTCTATAGGAAATAAACTTAAATGAGATATCTCAAAAAAAAAATTGAGATTCTTAAGGTAACAAATTTGGAGATTTTTATGCCAAAATTTAATTCATTTCATAAATACGAATCTCATTTTTATAGGTAATAAATTTGGAGATTTTTATGGCAAAAATTGAAATTTTTGATTGAGATATCCCAACAATTATGGATTTTTTTCCATTCAAATTAATGTTGCAAATCAAACAACAAATTGTTCCGAGAATAATTGATATTATACTAAATATTGATAAACTCCAATCCTCCATAAATTATTTATATTTATGAATTTTGTGTGTAAGTATATTGATTTGGTTTTCTTAGATAATAATAAATTACATTATTTTATGACCTAAATCCTAACATCTTCTCTATTTTTTGGTGGTTTATATTCTTTAATTGAAATAATATATGAATTATTTGATTGTAACAACTTATTTTCTTTAAGAATCAAATTTAACGAGATATCCCATAAAAATTGGAGATTCTTAAGGTAACAAATTTGGAGATTCTTATGCCAAACTTTAATTCATTTCATCAATACGAATCTCATTTTTATTGGTAACAAATTTATAGATTCTTATGCCAAAAAATTGAGATTTTGAATCAAGATATTCCCACAATTACGGATTTTTTTTCATTCAAATTAATGTTGCAAATAAAAAAAAAAAGTTGTTCCGAGAATAATGGATGTTATACTAAGTACTGATAAATTTCAATCCTCCATAAATTATTTATATTTATGAATTTTGTGTGTAAATATATTGATTTGTTATTCTTAAAAATAATAAATTACATTATTTTATGACATATATCCTAACTACTTTTCTATTTTTTGGTGGTTTATATTCTTTAACTGAAACAATATATGACTTATTTGATTGAAACTAACATATTTTTAGCCATATAATAATATAATATAAAAAATTCACAACTTAAATATATATCTATGAATATATAAAAAGGCAAAACATATAGCTGTGAATAGTATGTAAAATCCCGCCTAAATATTCGTTTTTACTGATAATTAATTTATTAAAAAAAATCGTAAATTCCCACCCAAAGCACAAATTGATTACATATATATATGTACAAAAAGAGGTTTGAAAATCCGGGTAAATCTCTATCTATAGATATTTTTTTGTCCATATCTATTAAACTACAAAATCTTTTTAAAGTTTGGAAAGAATCTCATATTATGTGAATTCCTGGTAAATACTTTTTTCTCCATATTTATCTAACTACAATATCTTTTTAAAGTTTAGAAAGAATCTATCTTTTTAAAGTTTGCACTCAATCGATCCCTTATATAAACCCCTCCCCACCCAATTACAAAACCCTAAGTTTGAGACAAAAAAAAAAAAAATCAGCACAAATAAAAAAAAAATCACAAAAACTCCTAAATAAAAAATTCAAATAAAGCTATCGAATCCTAGGGTTTACTTCGACATAACGATCAGCAGCCCCGCCGTTGAATCGTGATGGAGCTCTTCGTCGACGTCGTCACAAAGACCGACGAGAACTTTTGCGCCCTATGCACCAATGAGAAGGACGTCGGCAAATCTGGCAAGCCCCTCCACCACAAAGGGTCATCCTTCCATTGTATAATCCCCAATTTCATTTGTCAGAGCAGTGACTTCACTGCGGGTAACAACGAAAAGTCGATCTACGACGCCAAGTTTACCGACGATAACATCATGAGAAAGCACACCGGGACCTGTCAATGGCGAAGGCTGTTCCGGGGACAAATGACACGTACTTTTTCATCTGCACGACAAGGACGAAGTGGCTTGACAACAAGCACGTGGTGTTCGGGCAGGTGGTGGAGGAGTACGACATATTAAAGGCGGTGGAGAATGTCAGGTCGGGGAGCCATCGGACCTCGAGACGAGTGGTGATCACCGACTGCAACCAACTCCAGATCTGATGGTTGTGTGTCGTTTAATTTGAAGTTTGTTGGAGACTATTTTCATAACTACCTAATAATTGTCTTCTGATTTGTTAAATTTGAAATTAAAAAATAGTTTGTTGGATACTTTTTTTCATAACTACCTAATAATTTGACTTTTGATTTGTTTAAATTTGAAATTAAAAAATGAAGTTCATGTCACGTTCGTAAGACTCTGGAAATCATATAAGAATTTTATATTATATGATCGATTGGTTCCTAAAAACTTGACGCATATATACAATCATTTATCAAATTTAAAATTTTAAGATTACAAATAAATATTTCTTCAAATGGTCATATTTATTTATTAAAGTTTTAAGATTACTATTAAATATTTTTTCAAATGGTCATAGTTATCCCAACACATTTTATCACACTAAAAATAATATATTATGATTTATTACACTATAAATAATATATTATAATTTAATTTTTTTCACACAATTGTTTAAAAATTTTAATTTGTTGACAAGAAAGTTTGCCACATATTCAAATAAAAAATATTGTGTATAGGGAACTGTTCAACAATATATGATTTTTCATACTCTGTATCTAATTTTTTAAAATATGTTTAAACTTTAGTAATTTTATTTAAAAATAAAGTTTTAAATAGGTTTTGAGGAACAAGCCTCACCGTGCATCGCACGGGTTGCTCACTAGTTAGTTTTAATTTTAACACCTGAAAATACAAATGGACTCATATTCACCCAAACTAGTACAGATCCCGTGCGATGCACGGGGTGCACAAAATGAAGGCTATTTATCAAGTTTTATAATTATATAAATGAATAAAGAAAAATGTATAGGATATATATAGTACGTGACCTGTAATAGGCCAAAATGTGAACACGGGTGATGCACGGGGTGCACAATTTTAAGGTCATTTATTAGTACAGAGTCTGTGCGCTGCACGGGGTGCACAATTTTCTAATATGTGTAATACAAATACATACCGTATGCACGGGACAGAAGCACTAAATGAGTTATTTCCACATAGCTTGCCGGTTAAGTAGCTCCTGAACACGGGTGCACAATTTGTAGTACGTAATATAAAATCAGAACAGATTTCCATACAATTAGATAATAAATAAAGCCTTTTTATTTTAATAAAGATTTTACGTACTTTTTTTTACTTATCAGATGTTATGGGATTTTTTTCGTTAAACCGATTTTATCGGATATGATACAAATACAATTAGAGGATTACACAAAATCAGAACAAATTTCTATACAATTTGATCATAAGAATGAATTAGATAAGGAAAAAAAGAAATTAGATAAAGAATTTTGAATCTACCTTTTTTTAGTATAGATAGACTTTACGTACAAATTTTGACTTCACCGATTTTATAAGATTTGTTTTGACAAAATCAAAGATGAAATACTGAAGACTGTTTCTATCAACATTTACAATGTGTATTTAATTTTTTTTTTTGGCAAAATATTCTTTTTAAGTGTGATATATAAATATTAAAAACTCTTAAAATATTTAAAAATACTTAAAATATTTTATAACATCTATAAAAGCATCTAAAATATTCTATATTATTCACAAATAATTTTTGAAGCTACCTAAATTTTTCTAAACTACCCGTAAGGAAAATATGTCTAAAAATTCTTCATTTAACCTTCATATATGTATATATATAGAGAGAGAGAGAGAGAGAGAGCAAATGTGTAAAAAAAAATTATACAAATAATATTTAAAAGTATCTAAAATATTAGTAATGAGACAGGTGAAATTAATATTTTTAAAAAATCTATATAGATAATGGATTTATAGTAGTAATTAGACTTTTATTTATTTACATTTAAAGTTGTTACGATAGATGAGGGATGTGATTTTTTTTACTCGTGGAGATGGAATTTTATAAGCTGGGTTATGAAATTTTCTTAAACTCGTCCATGCGATGAGTTGTTTAAGTTGGGTATATAGATTAAAAATTGTACAATAAAAAAAGACTTTCATAAATCATTTGATTTGGTATTTTCTGAGAGCTTCATTAATTTAAAAGTGTAAAATAAATAAATAAAAAATGTACAACTGAAAAAGTTACAACCAATTGTACGGAGAATTAAACTAAATCCAATTTTGTAGGATGTATTAAATATTGATTAAATTTTATATGTAAAATAAAATAAAAAAAATAACTGGAATAGTTGTAAGTGTTGCAATATTTTATATTTAAAAAAAATAAAAAATCTTCATTTACGTATTGCATACCTACATTTTAGGAACTACATAGATATTCATAAATTAATATTGCATACCCAATATTTTAGGAACTAATTAAATGCTAATTTGATTTGCATACCAAAAATATTAGATGCATTAATTAAATGATTGATAAAAATAGAAAATCATTAATTAGGGTTGACTATTCTACATACTACATTTAGTAAATAGTACCCCCTTTAATATAAGTATAGATTAATTCATTTTTTTTTTTCAATTCAGAGCTGCTAATTAGTTATATTATTGGACTTATTTAGTGTTGAGGTTAGTTTATATCTAATTGAATTAACGATAGTTGATCATCATGTTGTTTTGAATTTTTATCACTAATAGATTATATTAACTAGTATTTTGATAAATAATTAAAAGCTGAAAAATCTGTATAAAATAAAAACTAATCTATATATATATAAAAAGGTTTGATTATTTTTTAAATAGTAACTATGTCCCTCCAAAAAAAATCTACTATTTTAAGAAATTAATTTAACAATTTATGGTATATATTAAATGATCACTTATGGAAATTACAGCTAATTATTAAGGAAGTAATTACGTCATATTTTAAGATACCTTAATTACTCAAATCATGTGAATTAATTAATATATGGTATAAAGTGTACGAATTTATTTTTGGTATTGATGGTTATTTCTATAGAAAATAAATCAATCAATATATGATATAAAGTGAGCAAATTTATTTATGGAGGTGTATTTAATTAGGATTTCTAAGGATTTTTAAGAATTTAGAAATCCTGGTGTATTCAATTTAGATTTGTTAAGATTTTTTAGGACTTTTAAAAATCCTGGGGTATTCAATTGAGATTCTAAAAAGTCTTATAAAATCTTGAGGTATTTAATTTATTTGACATTAAGAATTATCAGACGTAAGATTTCATAGAATTCTCCCAAATCTGAAAATCCTAAAAAATCTCAAATCTTAAAAAGTTTTTAAAATGTCACTTAAAATTGCAATTGAATACACCCTCTAGGTTATTTGATGATTGTTTTTTGGTAGAAAATTTGTTGAAAGCTTAATCAATATGCGGTGTACTCTTTTTTGTAATGCGCAGACCAATATATTGGTTTTTAGGCGTGGGTTTCGATTTTTTATGAAATTAACATAATAAAATTACCGTAAATTTCATATAACATTTTCAATAAATTAATATAGTTAAATTGTATTGCATATTGGTTCTATATTTTAATTATAAATATTATTTAATTAATATTTTTAATTTATAAATATTAATGAATACCTCTTATCCGTGCATCGCACGGGATTCGTACTAGTAACATTGAATTAGTATTTATATTAGCTTTATTTATTTATTAATATAGGTCTTTATAATGAATTTATTGTAACAATTGAATCAATTCAAGAATTACCCACAAACAATAATAGCAAAACTAGAGCTCAGTATCAAAACCCACGGACCAGACCCAAACCGACCCGACTTGGCCCAACCCAATGAATTATTCAAGAATAGATACCATCACTTAATTTGTTCATAAAACATGACAATAAAGCAAACCCCACCTCCAAAACCCAAGTGCTTATTATAAATAGATTGCAAGAAAGCACTTCATTTCCTTGGGACAAACACAATTTCTTCAAGTGTTTTCCTCTCTAGAGCCTTTTTTATTCTTTACAATCTTTTGTTCTCACCAGAACATCTATTTAGGCCTAGGCTNAAGAATAAATAAAAATAATTAAAAAAAAAAAAGAGAAAAAAATGGAATCAAAAGGGTGTTTTGGTAATTTACTTGAAAAATCCAAGCCTTACAT
The DNA here is from genome assembly GCA_008636005.1 of Striga asiatica. Lineage (NCBI taxonomy): Eukaryota > Viridiplantae > Streptophyta > Magnoliopsida > Lamiales > Orobanchaceae > Striga > Striga asiatica. Next base: position 398,817 of record BKCP01005406.1, on the reverse strand, counting down.
AGCCATGATATGCTTGCAATTTGGTTATGCTGGAATGAACATCATCACTAAAGTCTCTCTTAATAAAGGCATGAGCCATTATGTGCTTGTGGTCTATAGGCATGCCTTTGCTACTATTGTCATTGCCCCATTTGCCCTTGTTCTTGAAAGGTGCCCCTCAAAATTTCCTTTTTTTTTTGGTAATTTACAAACTTTAATGTAAATAATGATCTAATACTTATGATGGTTATTCATTTATTTGCTATAGGAAAGTGAGGCCTAAGATCACATTCACAATTTTCATGCAGCTGTTTGTCTTAGGACTTCTTGGGTGAGTTTATTAATCTCTCTCTCTATATATATCTATACATTTCTATTCAATTTTGTGCGGTTCTGTACAATACCATACCGAATTACAAAAAAAAAATAATGAAAAAATTGAAAATTTCACTGAGAAATCGAACTGCACCACACCGAAGTGCACGGTCGAGCTTGATTTTTTCGGTTTCGCAAATTAAAAACAAATGAATATTCAATTTCATATAGAAAATTTAATTGATATTTGATACAAATATGATGATTTTTTATTTATTTATTTTGCAGGATGGAGAAATTGGACTTGAAGAAATTGAGGTGCCAAGCAAAAATAATTGGGACAATAGTAACAGTTTGTGGGGCCATGTTGATGACATTGTACAAAGGCCATGTTTTGAACTTGTTTTGGTCTAATTACATTCATACTAACACACAAAATAATTCTAATAATGTCCAATCTCAAGACTCTGAAAAAGATTGGTTTAAGGGCTCAATTCTCCTCATCTTTGCCACACTTTCTTGGGCTGCTTTCTTCATCCTTCAGGTAATTTAATTTTACGTACAAATTTTTATGTGAGACAGTCTAACCGTTAGGCGTTAGGCGGGTCACTAGTCATACTTTCTTAACAAAAATATGCAAATTTGATAAAAAAAACATATGCAATTTTGTTGATCTTTGAGTATGATTGTCTAACTGTTAGGTCACCCTAATAGTAGTCTTGTTGATTAACGTAAATCAAGATTTTTAGGTCTAATGTACAAAAATTATAGACAGTTTGCTTGATTTTATTTGCTTTTTTGGATGCTTTATAGGCAATTACATTGAGGAAATACACAGCTCAGCTTTCACTAACAGCAATAGTGTGTTTTTTGGGAACACTTCAATCTATTGCTGTGACATTTGTTATGGAGCACAGGACAAAAGCTTGGGCTATTGGTTTGGACATGAATTTATTAGCTGCTGCTTATGCTGTAAGAATTCACTTTCATTTCTTTAAATTTTATTTTATTTTACTTTTTTGTAATAAAGTTACAGGCTTTATGAAATTTTTAGAAAAAGGGATAACGAAAATTTGTGTAATTTTTAATTTTTTTGATGCAGGGTATAGTTTCATCTGGTATTGCTTACTATGTGCAAGGTGTTGTGATGCAGAAAAGAGGGCCTGTTTTTGTCACAGCATTTAGTCCATTTATGATGATTATTGTGGCAATTATGGGCTCTTTCATCTTGGCTGAAAAGATTTATGTTGGAGGGTAATTTTTATTTTTATTCTTTTATTTATTTATTTATTTTATATAATTTTCTTTGTTATTAATCTTATATTTATATGATCTGGTTTCTAATAAATCTGAATTTTTTTATTAACTAAAACAGGGTTCTTGGGGCAGTGTTGATTGTAATTGGGCTGTACTCAGTTTTGTGGGGAAAATACAAGGAATATAAAGAGAATGAGGCAGAGGAAATTCCAGAGCCTGTGAAAGGGGATATAAATAAAAATGCAATAATAATTGAGGATATTGAAGCAAATATTGGTGCTCAGGTCCAGAAAAAATGAAGCAAAAAAAAATATGAATGAGCCTGTCATGCAGTACACAGTTGTACTGTGCAAGTCCCAAGAGCTTCAGGGAAGAGTAGTAGAATGAGACTATGAGAGCATAGATAAATATAATCTTCTCTTTTGTTTTCATTTTANATTTGAAGATCAATTTTTGTGTCCTTTTTTGAGTAATTAAGGAATTGTAATGTTTATGTACTAATTCCGATGAAAAATAAACCTAATCTCCCTTTATTGGGGTTGATTGAATAGAGAAAGTGATGTTCAAGTTAATTTAATATTGGCAAAAGTCATCCAAGTCTATTCTCATTTTGTAAACCTTAAAAAAACATTTGTAAGCAGAAAATAAATTATGCCAGTAGCCTTAGTGAAGAATAAAGAACATAGATTATGCTCCTAAACAAGTTTAACCTACCTACCAAGAATCTTTGGTGTTGGTTAGAATTATATGTGCCCACTCTAACTGTTGGAAAATTACTAATAGGGTCCATTTGGTTGGATGAATTCTACTTGATATCACACCCATTTTATAACATATCCATTCTATTAACTTGTTTAGTTACAATAAATAAGTCTTTGAAATAACTCAATAAGTCATGGTCCGATAAATTATTAACATCTTTTAGACTTTCAGTATTATGTATCACACTTCTAAGGTGAAATATGTAATTCATCCTTGTTTTACTTTTTAAGACGACGACGGTCTGGACTAAGAAGAAGGCGATAAAGAAATCAAGAGCATTAATCTTGTTCTGTGTTTGGGGCAAATTATGCAATTTTAATTTAATTAATTTTAATTTAATTTGAAGGGTAGGAAGTAATTTAACCTAAAGGGTACAATTATCAACTTTAAACCAAACAAGTTAATGGGGTAAATTGAATTCATCGTATTCTTTGATTTTATTAAGATGATTATATCATGTCCAATCAACATTTGACAACCAAACCCACCCTTAAACAGAAACTTTTATAAATGTCTAACATAAGACAACTCAACAACACTATTTGTGTATTATAATTTACATTGGAATTGTTCAATTACCAAATGTGGACTCATTATATCGTGTTTAATTATCATATATCGAGATCTCGTGATCTCTCAACAATTATAATGCATTTTATCATAAGCTTTTGCCTTAATCAATATATATATATATATATATATATATATATATATATATATATAATAAGGCATGGCCACCTTGAGTAAAACAGAAGAATTGTAATCTCCCTATATGTTAATTCAAAACGTGCTGAGTCTAAGTGGCATGGTAGCATGCTTCGGGATCTTATGTGGCAAAATTACATACTTCGTTATTAGACTTGAGTAGATTTTAATTTAATTCCAATCCAAAAATACTTAGATCCGGATTACAATAAATATGTTGATTGTTTATGATCATGTTACATGTATTAATTGCATTTTAATATTATTTTTTATTTTAACCATTGAATTAATTTGCATTTGTTATCAGTTTTACATATATAATATATCAAATTAATCATCTCTTGACGAGCTTCGATTTAACATCCATATTGTATGCATAATAAAATAACTTATTTTATAAAATATAAAATAATTTTTCTTATTAATTTTAAAATTTAAGAATAATTTCTTAACAAGCACCCGTGTAATACACGGGTGTTGTACTAGTTTATTGTAAATTTGGAACATTTTTATTAGTGCGTGGCCCGTGTGATGCACGGGAAAACAATATCACGATTGTATTATAAATTAAATATATAAATAACATTAATCATGATTTATCCATTGTTTTTAAATTAAACCGGGTTGGACACAGTCCGACCGGATGAACCGAGAATCAATTTATAACCAGTCTAGTTCGCTTGAATAACATATTTGCTCTCGAATCCATCAACACCAGTCGGTTGGACTGGTAGGATCGATACGATTTTCTAAATAAATTTTGTTATATTTAAAATTATTTTAAATAAAATTACATATTTAAATAAAATAGAAATTTATAAATTATTTATCAATTAGTTTAAACATTTGAATTTATAAATTGTTTAGATATTTAAGTAACACATTTTATTTAAATTTATTACAAAAAGTACTATATATATATATCTGTTAAAATGTTTATAAATTAAAATCTGAACAAACCACAAATGATTAAATAAAATAGCTCGATCATTCCGATGACGGTCCAGTTTTGAAAACCTTATATTTACTGTACATTAATAAATATTATTTAATTTACAATGATATATAAATATTCATAAATCATTAAACATGTTGTCATAAAAGTATTGTTAATACGATTATTTGAAGTTTGGACTATATCACATTCATGTAATAAAATATTTTCAATATCAAATTTATATTTAGGTTCAATAATCGATTTGGTGTGATCGAACTGATAAATACCTTAGTCACCTGGGACCAACCAAGTTGTGTCAATTTTTTTTACTATTTTAAATATCACCTAAAAGTAATTCAATCAACATGGGCAGTACCCTAATTCAATCACCCTATTGATCCAAAGACATTTTCTTCTTTTCTTTAAATATATTTAATTTTATTAAATAAAAATATTTTATGATTCATATAATAAATGTCTACACCAAATGATAGTATATTAAGATTATAAATTACATATCTAAAGTTGAATTAATTATTTTTACTTTATGAATATTAATAAAAAATAAACATAGTAAGTTTCAAAAAATTAAGATTAGTTGATTGATTATGCAATTTAAAGAATATTTTTAGCGTTCAATATTTTTTTTTAAAGGCACAAATATAAAGACCGAGATTCTAAAACTTTTGTTATATTTTGAATTGAGATTTTATAATATAGAGACCGAGATTTTAATGTTGTTCGTTGTTTCTAAGAAAAAAAATAAAAATAAAAATTAACACACTTAATAAATCTTAGCCGAATTTTTTAAATAATAAAATGAACTAAAGCCCGAAATTGAAGGCAGCATTTAATGCTGTATGATTTTTAAAGAAAAAAATAAAAAAAATAATAATAAAATTTACTATTTATAGACTGCATTAAATTCTGACTTATTTTTTTGCTACTATTTTTTATAAATGTTAATTCTTATTATATATACTAGTACAGATTTCGTGCGATGCACGAGGTGCACAATTTTAAGGCTATTTATCTAGGCTTATAATATAAAGAAAAATGTACGGGATATATATAGTACGTGACCCGTGCGAAGCACGAGATATATTTATTGGGAGAATATTATATTATAAGATGCAATATACAATAAAAGTTTATAATACGCAATAAAATTGTACAATGTTCAATAAAAGTTTTATAATATTCAAGTGGAGTCTTAAAGTCTCTTGTACATTAAGACTACTGACAAAATAATATTTTAATCAATGAGTTTCCTTTCATTGTAGCCAAATTGTGAATGTGATTTGAGGAGTACAACAAATCGATATATAGCTGACTTGCTTTTTTCATTGTAGTTTTTTTTCTTTTTTCTTATAATGAATTTAAAGATATTCTAAAATATAGCAAAAATTAATTTTTTTATTACAATCAGGAATGTTACTAAATATAAACTCTCAATCTATGGTGTTAATCAACGTTTAAGTCTAAAAAATTAGGAATTTTTACCTCTTTTAATCAACGTTTAAGTCTAAAAAAAATAGAGTTATTATAAGTTTTTTTCTGCATCTGTTAAAACATTAAATATGAGCATGTTAGGGCTAGCTTGTAAAATAATTAATATATTATCTCACTAAAACATTTATACTAATAAAAATTTAATTTTAGCATATAAATTTATC